>ML846133.1:13877-32980 GCA_009831015.1 Picea engelmannii | reverse complement strand
AAAAAGAATAGTTTACCTTTTTTCCTGTCCATTCCTCCTCTAGAATTATACCATCCAAAGAGCTTGAAGGTCCTTTGTTTATTAAGTAAACAACAGTATCTACAACATCTTCCCAGAACTGTAAGGGAAAACTGGCATGCAATCTCATACTCCTTGCACGCTCCATGATTGTCCTTTCTTTCCACAATTCCAGCACTCTATCTTTCCAAGTCTGGATTTGGATATACCCTTCATAGAATTTTCGTGGTTCCCTAATCCCTTTCCTCTATCCTTTTGTATTCCCCTGTTCTCCATGTTCAACGCATTACCTGATGTCTCACTTGTGCTTTTCCATCGCATTTCCTCACTAAGGATAACACCAACAACATCATCAAATTTTAAAGTATTTGAACCAGAGACAGAGTTACTTACAGCCATGACCAAGTTGTTCCAGCTTTATGGCAATGAGCACAATATTAGAAGAGCCCTAACCTCATCATCAAAGTCCACTTTTACATAACTTAGTTGATTAGTAACCATATTAAATTCATTTAAATGATCTACAACAGACCCACCTTCCGACATCTTCATATTAAATAATTTCTTCATTAGAAATACCTTATTGGACGCCGAGGGTTTTTCATACAATTTGGCCAATGCATCCATCAAACCCTTCATTGTCTTTTATTTGGAAATATTGAAAGCCACCGACACTGCCAGGCTCAGCCGTATCGTTCCTAGAGCCTTTCTGTCAAGAATCTCCCATTCTTTGTCCTGCATGGCCATCGGCTTCTTTGCTACTCCACCCAATGGTAGGAATAGATCCTTCTGATATAAATAATCTTCCATCTGCATCTTCCATAACTGGTAGTTTTGGCCGTTAAATTTATCGACCCTAAACTTTCCATCTTCCGACATTGCTCCCACTCGAACCAGGAACCCTCTTTTCCTATGAGTTACCTTTCGCTCTGATACCAGTTGTTAGAAAAATAGGACCGTGGAGCAATAAAATAAAACAAATGTGGAAACAAAACATAAAATATACACAATACAAGAGAGACATAGATTTACGTGGTTCACCCAGTGTGGGCTATGTCCACCAAAGAAATTGCCAGGTCCTTCCTTTATTATTATCCAACAAATGAAGGGATACAACCTACAACAAAACCCATTGTAACTTCCTCTTCTTTCTCTCACAGTCTCCTATCTCAGAATACAATATTCACCATCAATCATAGCCGCAATACATTTCCCTCATAAAAGAGGGTTTCCTTCTAGGGAAAAAAACCCTAACATAATCTCTACCGTTAGATCTGTGACCTTATAATGAATGGTCCAGATTTACAATGAAATTACAATATACATTTACAAGGTAATTTTTTCTTGAGGGGACGCTGCCCCCGAACCCCTATTGGGGGCCCACTTTCCCCTAGACCCCCCATCTGGGGGGATAGCCCCACTGAACCCCGCAGAGGGGCTACCCCCCCTCTGCACTCCCCCACGTGGAAGAGTGTACATACTTCTGGGGTGTAAATACTTCATGGGGTATAAACACGCCTGAAGGCAAGGAACTCTGAATCAGGAAGATAATCAAGCTACACAACCAACAGATAAATACAAGGCAATATTCATGGCCAGAGGGTTCTCCCAGAAGGAGGGAGAAGATTATGATGAAACCTTTTCTCTGGTGGCAAGGTATACCTCCATCAGAGCTATCATATCCCTTACCGCTTCCATGGGATGGAATCTACAGTAGATGGATGTAAAGGTAACCTTCCTCAATGGAGCTATTGAAGAAGAAGTGTATATTGAACAACCTCAAGGATTTGAGGTACATTCCAGAGACACTCACGTTTGCAGATTGAAGAAAGCTCTATATGGACTCAAGAAAGCTCCAAGGGCTTGGTACACCAGAATGGACAACTATCTAACAAGACTCAGTTTCTCTAAGAGTCATGTAGATCCAAACCTTTATTACAAAGTCATGGATAATGCACCTGTGATTCTACTATTATATGTTGATGATCTATTCATAACAGGTGAAGAATCTCTAATTATCCAATGCAAGAAGGAATTAGCCTCTGAATTTGATATGAAAGATCTAGGTCTCATGCATTACTACATGGGACTGGAAGTATGGTAGAAGCGTGGTGAAGTATTCCTTGGACAAGAAAAGTACGCAATAAATATCCTTCAGAAATTTGGAATGATGGACTGTAAGTCCATGGATACTCCTATGAATGCAGATATAAGAAAAGTGAAATTCCTAGACTCCTATATAGTTGATCCATCTCTATATAGAAAACTAATTGGATCATTGATGTATTTAGTAAATACTTGACCAAACATTTTCTTTGTTGTAAACACGTTAAGTCAGTTCCAGGTGGAACCTAGACAAGAGAACTGGATAGCTGCAAAGCATGTCCTAAGATATATTCGTGGGACAATAAACTATGGCTTGAGATATACCACATGCAGTGATATCCAACTTCATGGATTCATAGACTTTGATTGGGTAGGAAGTGCAGAAGACAAAAAGAGTACTTCATGTATGTGTTTCAGCTTGGGCTCCGCTATGATATCTTGGGGCAGCAGGAAACATAATTCTGTCGCACTCAGTACAGTAGAAGCAGAGTATATAGCATCTTGTGAAGCATGCACATAAGCAGTATGGCTAAGGAAGTTAATCTCTGATTTATTTGATTAGATTCCAGAATCGACCATAATATATTTTGATAATCAAAGTTGTATAAGATTATCAGAACATCCAGTGTTTCATGAAAGGTCAAAGCACATTGAGATCAAATACTACTTTATTTGAAATAAAGTCCATGAAGGAGAGGTAAAGCTTGAGTATATCCCCATTGATGAGCAGATAACAGACATCCTGACAAAACCTCTATCCAGAATTAAGTTTGCATATTTCCGAGAGAAGATGGGGATCATGGAAATAACTCCCTTAGATGAAAGGGAAGATTCTCCAAGCTAGGAGAAGGTACGGAAAAATATTCTTGAAAACATTTATTTTTTTTGTGACTTAAATGACTCTCCAGATTAGGAGGGAGCACTGAAAATATTATTTATCTTTGTAATTGAAAAATAGTCCAGATTGGACAAATTCTTTCCTGTTCGGAAAGTGGATTGAGATTTTTTACGGACAGTGACTTCCCATTATGGTTAACATGGGAGGTAGTCTGATTGTTGATGTATCATAGACAATGACTTCCCATTGTGGTTAACATGGGGAGTGGTCTAGGACAGTCTCTCTTCTTGAGGGTTACTCAAGAAGACTGGCCCGCCTCGTCGGACAATGATTTCTCATTGTGGTTAACATGAGGAATGGTCTGTTTTGGAGGTTGATACAGGATAGTATTTTCCTCTTGCGGTTAATAGAGGAAATGGTCCAGACAGTCATTCCTTAAGGTTATACATTCTCTCCAGGATTCACTTTGATTAGTGTAGGAGGAATGGCCTAGGGTGGGGAATGGTCTAGGCTCATCAATTAGGGACAAACATTCCTTAGGGTTATTCATTCTCTCCAAGGTTCACTTTGATTAGTGTAGGAGGAATGGCCTAGGGTGGGGAATGGTCCAGGACAATCATTCCTTAGGGTTTATACATTCTCTCTAGGGTGCACTTTGATTAGTGTAGGAAGAATGGCCCAGGGTGGGGAATGGTCCAAACATTCCTTAGGGTTTATACATTCTATCCAGGGTGCACTTTGATTAGTGTAGGAAGAATGGCCCAGGGTGAGGAATGGTCTAGGCTCATAAATCAGAAACAATCCTTCTTCCTTGATTGAGAAGAATAGGGCAGATAGCCCCTTGTTGATGTTCTATACTGAGGGTAGATATTCTTTCATATCTCACAGACGTGAGTGAAAGATTGGCCCAGATGATTTAGTTTATATCATAACATTGTTTCTATGCAGGTTTCTATAAGTAAACTAATGTGGTGGATATGTTCCACTGTTCATGAGGCAGATATTCTTTCAGAACTCACAGATGTGAGTGAAACATTGGCCCAGATGATTGTTACAAAGACTGCTTGTCTTCAGACAGTAGAGATATACTAGTGTGGTGAATTTGTTCCACTATTTGTGACTATGTGTCACTTTTTGAGTAGTTGCGTACTACCTTGAATAGACACAGGTGTGTTCTATCAATTAATGTTGTACCAGTTGTCATAGGAGATTATCCAGTTGGATAATAATGACGGTGCTCTTGTTGCTACCAGTTGAATGGTCTTTTGTGCTCAAGACAATACCTCCCTAGCTAGGAGGGAGTGTTAATATTATGGTATCTTCGGGAGGTATGAACCTCTATTGTGACCTATGACGAGATTAGAATACTCCGGAAGGAAGCAAACAAGTAAAGGAAACCCTAGACAAGTTGTCAGCTACATAAATATATTTAATATGAATTTATTAGTACCCAAGAGGAGAAGTCAACCCCAGTAAAACTGCCCAAACTACTATAAATACAGGGCGCCAGTTCTCATTATTTACTTCATAGCAGTTGCAGAGAGAACTGGATCTGCGCAGGTGCAATTACAGCTTGTGCGCAAGTTTCTGGGAAGGTGTGCTCTAGCCTCTGGGTGGGATTATCTGATTAGCTTGGTTTCTATTCTTTCTTGGTGCATTAGCCTCTCTTGGCTATTCGATTGCTACCAGGATTCTCTTCTCTTTCAAGGTCAAGGTGCTCGGAGGGTGGCTTCAGCCTGTGGTTGGGTGACGAGGGTATCGTCAATGGTAAAACGAGCACAATATTCTATATTCTAATAGTGAGAACTCCTGGAAGGGGTCTTGTAGCTTCCAAAGAGCTCAGAGAATTCTGGTGCGGCCTATTGTTGAAGCCCAAGGAAAGGGTTGTTTAGCAGCCGAAGGACTGTCTTGGTGATAGTGAAGGTGTATACTACTGGGGTGGGAGAGGCATGTGGGGAATGTGAGTCTATGAGCAGTGGGTATAAGTGGCTCCTGGGAAACAATCCTTCCTCATAAAATGTGTGTCCTCTGGTGACCTTTCCTAGCCTAGGATTCCCTTTCCTAGTGGAGCTTAGTCCTAGCTCGGGGGTGACCTACTGCTGAGAGTGATGAGTAGCACAGTCTATGGTTGGGAGGTTCGTGGAAGGTATGCACATAGTTGGTGCTGTTATGCCAGTTTAAACAATAATTATTAATTCATTACTTGATTTATATGTGATGCATGTCTGTGTTTTGGAAATGTTACCATGTATTTCGTTGCAAGTTTGAATTGATGCTAATTCTATTTAAGTATGAATGGCAACAGTAACTCCATGTTAAATGTGTTAATTTAATTTAATGCATATTATATATAAGTGTATGTTCCGCATAGTAGCCTTGCCTGGTAGTGGGGTTGATGGTCGAGGATGTTACAAAATGGTATCAGAGATTTAAAGGCTAAGTTAAGGTTGTGTTTGGTAGCATTGCCCAGCCTGTTGGTGGCTGGGGATGTTACAGTAGCCTCATATTGAGTTGGTGCTCAAAGATAGATTATGTACATAACATAAAAAGACTGCCTATAATTCAAAGAAGAAGAGGTTTTCTACCTTTATGGGTTTCCTCGGGAATATTTGTTTCTTTATACTTCATTTGTGTGATTGATGTTGAATACTCTATTGCTTACTTCCCTGAATTATTGTGATCATCATTGATTGTTCTGTAATGATTTTAAAATGGGTATAATTGTTTAAGCATAGTAACATATGATTCACCCCCACCTCTCATTTGTCTAACATGCCTTCTAAGGAAAAAAACCCTAACATAACTTATAATGTTAGATCTATGACCTGATAATGAATGGTCAAAATTTACTATGAAATTACAATATAAATTTACAAGGCAATTTTTTCCTTCAGGGGCCCTGTTACCCCCGGACCCTATAGGGGGGGTAACCCCCCCTGCACTCCCAGGCGTGGAGGAGTGTACATTATTATGGGCTGTAAATTATTCATGGGGTATAAACACGGCTGAAAACAACAACCTCTAAATCAATAAGATAATCAAGCTCCACAACCAACAATCTCCCACTTGGAGACTGATCTCAACAACTCCACCTATGTTGTATATGCTAGACTATGATCCTTATTGGACCTGGAAAATTTATAATCTTCATCTTCATTATTGAAGACGAACTGAAACCAAGAAGCATCCTGATTTATCCTTGGTTACTCCCTTAGTTAACATGTCTGGAAGATTCTGGCTAGTGTGTATCTTTTCCAACTTCAAATGTCCATATTCCAAGATGAATCATATGAAATGGTACCTGAGATGTATATTCTTAGTCTTAGAATGGAAGGCTGATTTCTTTGCAAGATGAATGGAAATCTCATTGTCACAGTACAACTTGCTATTTTTCTGCTTCTTTCCCAATTTCTCCATAAACCTCTGTAACCAAATCATTTCTTTACTAGCCTCTGTAGCAACAACATACTCTTCTTATGTTGTTGAAAGTGCAACAACCTTTTGTGGTTTCGAAATGAAACTTACTGTTATTCCACCTATAGTAAAAACATACCCCGTGGTGCTCCTCCTACTATCTTTATCACTTGCCATATCTGAATCAACCTATCCATGTAGAACAATGTCTAAACCTCCAAAAAATAATGTATGAGTAGCAATACCTCTCAAATACCCGAGAATCCTCTTTACTACCTCCCAATATTCTTTACCTAGATTTTTCATATACTTGCTCACAAATCCCACTGCATGTGTAATATCTAGTCTTGTGAAAACCATCACATACATCAAACTACCAACTGTTGATGAATAAGGGACCCAGGACATGTATTCTATCTCCTCCTGTGTCTTGGGACACATTTCCTTAGTTAATTTGAAATGGATGGCCAAAGGTGTACTAACTGGTTTTGCATTCTGCATTCTAAACCTCTCCAACACCTTCTCTATGTACTCACCCTAAGACAATGTCAATTTTTTATTTTTCCTGTCTCTTGTTATTCTCATACCAAGGATTTTCTTTGCAGCACCCAAATCCTTCATCACAAATGAATTAGATTACTTATTCTTGAGCATATTTATATCCTTCATATTAGAACCTGCAACAATCATGTCATCTACATACAATAGCAAGATAATATAACTTCTATTTTCTATCCTTTTAAAATAAACACAGTGATCAGAATGACATCTACTATAACTTTGTTTTGTCATAAACCTGTCAAACTTCAAATACCACTGCCTTGGATCTTTCTTTATGCCATACAAGATCTTCTTCAACCCACATACCAAATTGTCCTTCCCTTTGACCTCATACCCATGTGGTTGTTGCATATAAATATCTTCCTCCAAATCCCCATGGAGAAAAGTTGTTTTTACATCTAATTGTTCAATATGCAAATATTCTACTGCCACAAAACTTAAGATAGTCATAATTGAAGTCATGTTAACAATAGGAGAAAATATTTCATCAAAATATATACCTTCTTTTGTGAAAACCCCTTTACAACAAGACTAGCCTTGTACCTCTTTTTTCCTCCATCTTCTTCCTTCAACTTGTAAACCCATTTATTTTGTAATGCTCTTTTTCCTACAGGAAACTGAACCAAGTCCCAAGTCTGGTTATTTTCCAATGAATCCATTTCCTCCTTCATGCCTTTCTCCCACTTTTTTTTGGTGTCTACCTGCATTTCCTCTTCATAACATTCCGGTTCACCAAAATCAGTCAACAATAAATAAGACAATGAAGGAGAGTATCGTTCAGGGGGTCTATTTAACCTGGTAGATATTCTAACAACACTAACAGAATTTTGAGGTACCTGTTGCTCCTATTGTTGTACATTTTGATTTTCTGGTTCCTTTGGAATTTCTTTTTCAGTGATCTCATCAAGCACTGTGTATTCTGGTGTTTTTTTTTCTTGTATATTTACTTGCAATTGATCTTTGTACATGTCCCTCTCATTGAATATGACATCTCTACTCCTAATTATTTTATTATTTTCATAATCCCATAAGAAATAACCTAAATTATTAACACCGTATCCAATAAAGGTACCCTTCTTGGATTTTGCATCAAGCTTTGTTCTATTTTATTTATCAATATGGACAAATGATTCACAACCAAAAGTCTTCAAAAAAGAATAGTTTACCTTTTTACCTGTCCATGCCTCCTACGGAATTCTACCATCCAAAGAGATTGAAGGTCCTCTGTTTATTAAGTAAACAACAATATCTACAACATCTTCCCAGAACTGTAAGGGAAAACTAGCATACAATCTCATACTCCTTGCACGCTCCATGATTGTCCTGTTCATCCTTTTTGACACACCATTTTCTTATGGTGTTCCTGGAACTGTCTTCTCTCTACAAATCCCATGGTCTGAAGAGTAATCATCAAACTCCTTCTTGCAATATTCACCTCCATTTTCTGGTCTGAGACACTTCAACCTTTTTCCTGTCTCATTCTCAACCAAAGGTTTCCATTTATTAAAAGTATCAAAAACATCATCTTTTTGTCAAATGCAATAAACCCAAGGTTTTATAGTTGCATCATCAATAAAAGTAACATAATAATGAGATCCACCAAGAGATGATACCTAATCTGGTCCCCATACATCTGTATTCACACAGTCTAACCTTTCTCTCTTCTTTTCTTTTCTGACTCTTACAAATCCGACTCTTTTTTTTTCCATAAACACAACACTCATAGAAATCCAAATAAATTTGTTTAAGATCTGGAAACAAATTTATTTTGTGAAGTATCTGCATCCCCTTCTCACTCATGTGTCCAAGCCTATGATGCCAAAGTGTTGTATCCACTCCTATAGAGGCTAAAGAGATAGAAGAGTCAGTATTACCAATACATAAATACAATGCACCTACCTTCTCTCCTTTTGATATCACTAATGATCCTTTGGTGACATTCCACACCTTATCTGTAAATATGGATATACAACCTTGACTTGCCAACTGCCCTATTGAAATTATGTTTTTCCTTAGATCTAGAACATGTCTTACCTATTTCAACAACCATTGGTTTCCATTGCTTTGCTTTATTTTTACCTTTCCCATTCCAACAATTTTGCATGGTGCATCATCACCCAAATGAACCTATCCAAAATCACCTTGAGCATAATCTAGAAAATGTTTCCTATGGGGTGTGGCATGAAATGAAGCCTCTGAATATACTACCGAAGAATCAAAAATATTATCTACAAAAATAATCAAATTATCTTGTAACACATAAAATGTTACATTTGCTTCCTGATTTTTCTCCTTCTATCCATCTCTTTGTATCTTTGGAGCTCTATAGTCTTTCTTTAGATATCCTTTCTTCCCACAATTACATCACTCTATCTTTACAAATTTGTATTTGTATCTTTCCTTCCTAGAATTCCCGTGGTTCCCTGAGCCCTTTCCTCTATCCTTTTGTCTTCCCTTGTTCTCCATGTTTAATGCATTACCTGATCTCTCACCCATGATTTTCCATTGCATTTACTCCCTAAGGATAAAACCAACAACATCATCAAATTTTAAAGTGTTTGAACCAAAGACAGAGTTACCTACAATGATGAAAAAGTCATTCCATCTTTCTGGCAATGAGCACAAGATTAGAAGAGCCCTGACCTCATCATCAAAGTCCACTTTTACAGAACTTAGTTGATTAGTAACTATATTAAATTCATTTAAATGATCTGCAATAGATGCACCTTATGACATCTTCATATTAAATAATATCTTCATTAGAAATGCCTTATTGGACATCGAGGGTTTTTCATATAATTTAGCCAATGCATCCATCATCTCCTTCATTGTCTTTTCTTTCTAAATATTGAAAGCCATCGACGCTGCCAGGATCAGCTGTAATGTTCCTAGTGCCTTTCTGTCAAGAACCTCCCATTCTTCGTCCTTCATGGTCGTTGGCTTCTTTTCTATTCCTCCCAATGGTAGGAATATATCCTTATGATATAAATAATATTCCATCTACATATTCCATAACTGATAGTTTTGGCCATTAAATTTCTCGACCCTAAACTTTCCAGCTTCCTCCATTTCTCCCAATCGAACCAAGAACCCTCATTTCCTACGAGTTACCTTTCTCTCTGAAACCAGTTGTTAGAAAAATAGGATCGCAGAGAAATAAAATAAAACAAATGCATAAATAAAACATAGAATATACAAAATACAATAGAGACATAGATATGTGTGGTTCACCCAGTGTGGGCTACGTCCAACAGAGAAATTGCCAAGTCCTTCCTTTATTATTATCTAGTAAATGAAGGGATACAACCTAGAGCACACCCACTGTAACTTCCTCTTGTTTTTCTCACAATATCCTCACTCATAATACAATATTCACAATGATACATAGACGCAATACATTTCCCTCATAAAAGAATGTTTCCTTCTAGGGGAAAAAACCCTAACATAACTTCTTCCATCATATTTGCGACCTTATAATGAACGGTTCAGATTTACTATGAAATTACAATATACATTTACAAGGAAATTTTTTCCTTCAGGGGCTTCGCCCCTGAACCCCCCCGAGGGCCCACTTTCCCTTGGACCCTGCAAGGGGGTTAACCCCTCTCTGCACTCTCCTGCATGGAGGAGCATACATTCTTCTGGGGTGTAAAGTCTTCATGGGGTATAAACACAATTGGAAACAACAACCTCTGAATTAGGAAGATAATCAGGCTTCACAACCAACATTAGTTGACTATGTGACCCAAGTATTTCACTCCAAAAGCACCAAAAGCATATTTGGAACATTTGAGGAACAACTAGTTATATTGGAAGAGTTGTAGGTTTTATCAACATGTTCCACATTTTCTTCTTATGTTTTGTTATAAATTAGGATAACATCAAAGCATATAAGCACACAATTATGTGGGAAGGGATGAAAATTATTTCTCACGAGGCTCTAAAAGGTGGATAGGGCATTGCAAAGACCAAAAGGAACCACTAAAAACTCATAATTTATTTCGTGTGTGTAAAAATACATATTTGGAATGGCCACATCCTTCATATTGATTTGGTGGTGCTCTAAGAGAATATCCAATTTAGTGAAAAAATTGGCACCATGAAGCTCATCCAAGAGATCATCAATAATTGGGATGATAAATTTGCCTTTTATGGTCAGCTTATTGAGAGCATAGAAATTGTGACACATGGACCAATTTCCTTCTTTCTTCAATACCATGACCACTAGGGATAGTACTAGGATGAATGAGGTTAACTTGCAATAGTTCCTAAATAGTATTTTGAATTTCATTCTTTTGGGAAAAAGGGTTCCTATAAATATGCACATTGGGTGCTTGATAGCCTAGAATTAATGGAATGACATGATAATGCTCACCATAGGAAGAGGGTAAGCCATACATATATTTAAATACACATTGATACTTAGTCAAGACCAACTGCAAATCAATATGTGTTGCATGTAGGGGTTTCCCATAATTTAGAACAT
Organism: Picea engelmannii; assembly: GCA_009831015.1. NCBI lineage: Eukaryota > Viridiplantae > Streptophyta > Pinopsida > Pinales > Pinaceae > Picea > Picea engelmannii. The sequence goes on along the minus strand of ML846133.1, from coordinate 21,557 downwards.
ATTAAAATGGGAAATAATGTGGAGTGGCCTTTATTCAAGTGCATTTCCATATGGTAATCATTGATAATTTGTAATGACCCACATTGGAGCCCATTGAGGGTATGTTTATGGCCCTCCCATGGGGGCTTAAATTTGTTAATAAATATCTTATCATGTTCACTCATAAAGAAGTATTTTTAAATTGTGAAAAACAAAGTCAATATATTGTAGGTGCTATGAGGGGGATGCGAGGTATGTGGGGTTTTATAGGTTGTGGGTATAAAAAGGGGTATATAGTAAAAATAAATTTTTTTATTAATAGAAAGATGTATTGGGAGGGGGGCTCAACAAAAATATTTTGGGAGGTATTTATTAATATCTAGTGAAATTAGGGGTATTCTTTAGTATTCCATGAATGCACATGCTGAAGACCCTATGGACCCTGTTTAGTGAATCTCATGTATAAATCCATTGAAATCCATGCTAGTAAGACCTAAGGTTATTAACCATTATTCTCATAGAACTACATCATAAAAACCCATTTCAATAATAAACATGTGCGATTTGAGTTGATAGTCTCCCATTTGAAGTATCACATTCTCACACTTTACACCACATTTCATCATACCTCCATTGGCTATCATAATTTAAAATTTTTACATGGCATGGTCATCACAATGAGTTTCTTTTGCAATTCACAAATGAATAAAATTATTGGTGTTTCCATTATCAATTAAAACAATCACCTTTTCGTGTTTGATGTAGCCAAACAACTTTGGGGTCTGGGTAGTTGAAATTCCTAATAAAGGATGGAGGGAAATTCGGGGTTCCTCACAATGAGATCTATGGTAGTTTCATTTGGAAGAGTACATGGGAAATTTCCTCTAATTTCATCTCATGGGTTGTTTCCTTAGATATGTCCCCAGGATAGTCAAAGGGGATCATATCACTTTGAATTTTTCTTCCTGACATTTATTCCTTTTGAAATACTTCTCATCACAATTATAATAGAGTTTTAGGAATCAACATTTTTCAGTTTCCTCCTAGGTTAGATTGTAGATCCTCAAGGGATGAGATGGGGGGGAAATTGATGTATATGCTAGAGGAGGGCATGGCCAGGGAATAAAAGAGGGTCTTCTTACTTGTGCATTTACAACCATCTATGTTTCTCTATCTATCTGAGAGACCTCCGACCAAGTTATTGAGCATGCCATTATGACATGTGCTTTAATATCCTCCTTTAGATCATTGATGAAATATTCTTTAAAAAGGGAATCTGTTAGGCACTCTCTGCAAAATGCCAATTTCTTGAAGGGTGCACATTTGGTGCAACTTGGTCAACCTTCCCAAAAATTGAATATCCCTTTCAAAATGAGCATATATGACTTTAAAAAACAATCTCTAGGGAATTTATCCCCCATAGGATTTTTTATGCCATTTCTACCATTTACATTGTTCCCGATTCAAGTATAATAGCCCCACTATATTTTTCATTAGGTCACCAGTAATACCATGGAGGGAGAAGTAGTGTTCCATTTGGGTAACCCAACCAATGGGGTTGGGCCCATTAAAATTGTTCATATACACTTTGGGAAATATATGCCACATATTGTTATCATGAAAGGGTGGCCTATTTCAATGCTTTTCATTTGTGGATGATTCAACACTTGTGGGATCTATTAGATACACTTGCTCCTCCGACCTTTTGGATATGTAGTTTGAAAATTCATTGGCCTTGAGTGTTAGTTTGTCCAAGGGGATTTTTTGTTGGGACACCAAATTTTCTAGTTCAATGAGGTCATTGTCCATGATTATGTCTCTATTAGCCGACATGGGCACTTGGTTCAACCCAGAGGATTACTAGAGAGTTACACCAATATGATCAAGACTATGCAATGGGGCTTTTTGTTGAAAAGTCAACAAGAAACATGTGTCTAATTTACTTTTCCCTTAATTAAATTAGACAATAAATATTAATCTATTATTTCATTCATAACTGAGTGAGTTGGATTTGTAACAGAATTATAAGTGTAGTTAAGTGAGTTAAGATCATTTGTACTAGTTGTAACTAAACATGCACTAGTGAGAGTTCAGTTAATCAGTGAACTCACATGCAACTGAAGATTCGCCACGGTTAAATACATGCATGTCAGATCCAGTGGAGACCCAGTTGATATAATAGGTGAAAGGGACAGTTTGGCTATCAGTTGTGATTTGATCACACATGCAGTGGATATGCTTATGAGCATGTGCAAACTAGGCAATTGATTCGATCATTATGAGAATTCGAATTGCAGAGATTAGTGCAGAGGAGGCAAGTTGTCTGGACACAGGAATTGGCACATGTATTTGTTGATTTGTGTATGACAGTGTGAGACAATTGTATTGTACTGAGAGCTCTTGGATTAGAGTTTTGTATGAGATTGTTTCATGATTCATGATATACATAATATATGATAGTGGGGTTTTTAGCATTACGCTTTCCTGGTAAAACTTATGTGTTATGTGTTATTTATATTTCACTTTGTGATTGTGGTTGTGATCGTGGTTTAATTTTCCACAAGAATAATAGTAGAAGCGATTCTGTATTTAACAGTGGTGTATAATTGTTATATCAAGAGAATTTTAAGAATACATAAAGTGTATCAAAATTTTTACATGGTATCAGAGCCACGAAGGCCACAGAGTCACGGAAGTGAGGTGCAAACATTATTTCATTCTTGCAGGTCCCGTCTCTAGCAGGGTGTGAACCCTAGTACTGAAAACTTCTGGTGTTTTCAGGAACAATAATTCTCGCACCCTAGACAAAGGCAGTGTGTGAACTTCATTGGCATTCTCGCAGGCTACAATGGAGCAGGGTGCGAACTTCCCTCACCCTAATAGTGAAGCAGGGTGCGAACTTCATTGGCATTCTCGCAGGCTACAGTGGAGCAGGGTGCAAACTTCCCAAGCAAGTTTGCAGGGTGCGAACTTCCCTCAGGATACTCTCAGGTGGGGTGCGAACCTCCCATGGAAGAGGGATTGCAGGAGTTGAGTTTTGGTGATTGGATAACATTCGAATTTGCAATATTTTCTTGGTGCAACACTTGATTCAAGATCGAAAATGTCTTTCAATGGCTTGAGGTTGGAGTATGCACTCGAGGGAAACTCTAACTACATTGCTTGGAAGGAAAGGATGGAGGTAGTACTCTAAGAAAATGGCTTGAAGGGTTACATTGACAACGATATTCCTAAGTCGGATGCGACAGATACTACAAATCTTGATGCATGGTAAAAGAAAGTGGCGAAGGCGAGGAGGATTCTTTTGGAGGGAGTACGAGACCACATTGTCTCAATTCTCCATGGGAAAACCACACCATATGCAATGTGGAAGGTTTTGACAAATCTGTTCCAAAATAGTAGTGACCATAGGAAATTGGCACTCAAATATAAACTCAGGAAGATCAAGATGGAGAAAGGAAACACCATTCCAAAATATCTCACGAAGTTTGTCCAATGTCGGGATGAGCTTGGAAGTGTGGGAATAACAATCAATGTTGATGAATTGGTGAGCTTGGCGCTCCTAGGGATTCCTAAGAGTTGGCACAGTTATCAAGACTCTGTCAATGGAAGGGAAAAATTGCCAGATTGGGAACGACTATGGTCGGATCTAGTGCAAGAGGAGTTCAGGAGGAACACCATAGATGGATCTTCATCAAAGCATGATGATGAAGAGGATTGTGCTTTGACTGCCAAGGCAAGGAAAGGTAAAGGGAAGAAATTCCATCCAAAATCTGAGTCTAAAGTCAAGAAGCTGGATTTTTCCAAAGTGAAGTGTTTTCACTGTCACGAACATGGGCATATCACTACTAACTATCCACAGAAGAAGAAGAACAAGATGGTTGTTGGATCTGCAACTGGTGAGGCTCTTGTCTCACAATTTGAACTTGACTTCGCTTTGATCACATGAATGGCTTCAAGTGCATTGGGATCGGTGTGGTATTTGGATAGTGGTGCTTCATTCCACATGATGGGAGATAAAGAGTCTTTCATTGACTTGGAGGAGAAAGATCTCAGAATGCATATAGAGATGGGTGACGATGGAAAATACAGTGCAACTGGTATTGGTACCATTACTTTTCAGAGGGAGTCAGGTAAACCATTTCAATTGAAAAATGTTATGCATGTTCCAGGTCTGAAGAAAAACTTGGTCTCAGTCACAATGTTGGAGGACAGAGGCTATGATGTTGTTTTTAGTAGTGGTAAAGCCTACCTGCGACATAAAGAAACAAGTCAAGTCAAGAAGATAGGGATTCAAGTTAAGAATATCTACATGCTGGAGGTAGATGGTTGCAATGCCATGATAGGCAAGGAAGAAAAAGTGGTGATCCGGGATGAGGGCGAATTATGGAATAGGATATTGGGCCATATTCATCATGGAGATTTGAAGATCATGCAACAAATATCCATTGGACTTACAAGGGGAACACTTGATCAGTTAGATCAGTGCAACGGGTGCACCCTGGGGAAGTATGTAAAGTCCACCTTTCATGAAAAGGAGAACCGTGCTTTGGTGATCCTGGAGAGAATTCACACGGATGTGTCTGGACCATTATCGGTTGATTCAATAGAAAAACAAAGGTATTATGTTATTTTTGTTGATGACTTTTCTCATAAATGTTGGATATTCTTCATGCAGAAGAAGGATCAAACATTCTCAAAGTTCTGTGAGTTTAAAGCATTGGTGGAGAAAGAGTCAGGGAAGCAAGTGAAGGCTCTAAGGAGCGATAATGGTGGAGAATACATATCTAACGAATTCAAAGAATTTTGCAGAAGAGAGGGAATTCGAAGAGAACTCATAGCGCCTCATAACCCACAACAAAATGGGGTTGCAGAGAGAAAGAACAGAATGATCATGGGTGCAACATGAGCGATGTTGCATGATCAGGGCCTACCAATGCATTTCTGGGCAGAAGCATGCAATACTGCGGTTTATGTGCAGAACCGTTGTCCTCATAGAGTAGTTGGCATGAGTACACCTGAAGAATCTTTTACTGGTAATAAACCTGATGTTTCTCATTTTAAAAATTTTGGCTCATCTGTTTATGTGCATATCACCAAGGATGCCAGGAAGAAATTGGAACCGACTGCTGAAGTTGGGATATTTGTGGGGTACACAGAAACACCCCATAATTATCATGTGTATTTGTCGAACAGTAAGATGATTGTTATGCGATGGGATATAAAATTCAATGAGGGGAAAGCCATGCGGTTGTCACTTTAGAGGGAGCTAGACTTGCATGTAGAAGAGGAACTGTTGGTTCCCAAGGATGAGTCTCAAGATGTGTATTAGCCACATGAGGAGGTTCATGGAGTGGAGGAAACCACTCAAGTAGAGCAATCCATTAGAAATGGCAGAAAGCACACCACAGAAGCTGATAGATTGAGACTAGATGTTGCACAAAATAGAGGAGCCCCTATTTCACAGTGCAGACAGAGACACTCTCTTGATCAATTTGTTGGATACATGGCTCTCATGAGAAAATGTATTGTGACTGAACAATCTTCCTTTCAGAAAGAAGTGTAGGACCCCACTTGGGTTGATGCTATGGTAGAGGAGTATGACTCCATTTTCAAAAATAGTGCATGGGAAATTGTCCCAAGACCGATTAATAAATCAGTGGTAGGGTCGAGATGGATCTACAAGGTAAAGAAAGATGCTGATGGGAGTGTGGAGAAATACAAGGCCAAGTTTGTGGCCCAGGGCTTCTCACGGATCGAGGGGATAAATTATGATGAGACCTTTGCACCTGTTGCAAGGTACTCTTCCATAAGATCCATCCTTGCACTCTCAGCACAGATGGGCTAGCGCATTCATCAGATGGATGTTAAAACTACGTTCCTCAACGAGATCATTGAGGAAGAAATGTACATTGAATAGCCAGAAGGTTTTGAGACCTTTGATAGAGAGTCTCATGTGCGTAGACTAAAGAGAGCATTGTATGGGCTAAAGCAAGCGCCACATGCTTGGTACACTCAGATAGACAACTATTTCACTAGATTGGGCTTCACCAAAAGTGAAGCGGATGCAAACCTATACCAAATTATGGTGGAGGGTAAGCTTTTAATCATTGTGCTTTGTGTTGATGATTTAATACTGATTGGTGATGAGCAGCTGATACACTCATGCAAGGATGACCTTGCAAAGGAGTTTGAGATGAAGGATTTGGGCCTTCTTCATTATTTCCTTGGATTGGAAATATGGTAGCGAGATGGTGAACTTTTTGTGTCTCAAGGAAAGTATGAAAGAGAGATACTGGGTAAGTTTCACATGGAAGGCTGGAAACCCGTGGATACTCCTCTTCTAGGAAACTGGAGGAAAGAGGATGCTACTTCTAGAGAGGTAGTGGATGCTACTGTCTATCGATAGTTAGTGGGTTCACTAATGTATTTAGTGAATATGAGACTGGACATTTGCTATGCGGTTAACCATATAAGTCAAGCAATGGTTAAGCCTACCAAACTCTTTTGGAAGGCGGGTAAGCATGTCCTAATATATCTGAAGGGCACATCTAAGTATGGATTATGGTACAGACAGATAGATGAGGTGAATTTGCATGGATTCACAGATGAAGATTGGGTAGGCAGCCTAACAGAAAAAAAGAGCACATCAGGGGGGATCTTTAGTATCAGATCTACAGTTGTTTCTTGGTATAGCAGGAAACATAGATCAGTGGCTCTTAGTTCAGAGGAAGAGGAATACATGGCAACGATTCAAGGTGCATGTGAGGCTATCTGGATGAGAAAGATCTTGGTTGGTTTGTTTGGTTCTCATTTAGATCCGATAGTGATTTATTGTGATAATCAGAGTTTCATTAAACTCTCGATTAATCCTGTGTTTCATGACATATCTAAGCATATAGATATCTAGTATCATCATCTCAGAGATTGTGTGCAATGGAAGATCATGTTGCTTCGATACATTCCTATGGAAGATTAGGATGCAGACATTCTGACGAAGACGCTCACCAGGAGAAAATTCGAATATCATAGAGACAAGATTGGGGTGAAGGATAATCCCTTTCTTGTTGAGAGGGAGTGTTGAAAAGTCAACAAGAAACATGTGTCTAATTTACTTTTCCCTTAATTAAATTAGACAATAAATATTAATCTATTATTTCATTCATAACTGAGTGAGTTGGATTTGTAACAGAATTATAAGTGTAGTTAAGTGAGTTAAGATTAGTTGTACTAGTTGTAACTAAACATGCACAAGTGAGAGTTCAGTTAATCAGTGAACTCACATGCAACTAAAGATTCACCACGGTTAACTACATGCATGTCAGATCTAGTGGAGACCCAGTTAAGATAACAGGTGAAAGGGACAGTTTGGCTATCAGTTGTGATTTGATCACACATGCAGTGGATATGCTTATGAGCATGTGCAAACTAGGCAATTGATTCGATCATTGTGAGAATTCGAATTACAGAGATTTGTGCAGAAGAGGCAAGTTGTCTGGACATAGGAATTGGCACATGTATTTGTTTATTTGTGTATGACATTGTGAGACAATTGTATTGTACTAAGAGCTCTTGGATTAGAGTTTTGTATGAGATTGTTTCATGATTCATGATATACATAATATATGATAGTGGGGTTTTTAGCTTTACGCTTTCCCGGTAAAACTTATGTGTTATGTGTTATTGATATTTCACTTTGTG
>ML846132.1:0-16661 GCA_009831015.1 Picea engelmannii | reverse complement strand
ATATATATATATATATATATATAATTGGTAATTTGTACATCCCAATATGAGGGAGATGTATAATTCCCTCAACTCTTAACAAGGAGTTGTCACTTGGGGTTTAGAAAAATATTCATAAAAAAAAAATTCAATGCTTACCATAAATAAATTATTTCAATGTCCACCTTAAGTGTGTGTGTAAAGGAATTGAAAGTAAAAAATTCTTATGCTTTCTATAACTAAATATGAGGGAGATGTGTAATTCCTTCTATGCTCAATATGGAGTTGATAGTGGATTTAAAGAATATCAATAACAAAAAAATTACAATTTCGACCCTAAATAAAATATTTAATTATCTACCTTAAGTAAAATAATTTTATATCAACTTTAGATACAAAGAGAGAGAAATTGAAAATAACAAAAGATTGTGTTTTCACTCATACACCTGCTTTCTACTTTCAAGTATGAGAGATGTATACTTACTTCAATATCAATTTCTATAGCCAAATATGAGGGAGATGTATAATTCCTGTTCAATATGGAGTTGACATGTGGAATTTAAAGAATATCAATAACAAAAAAAAATTCAATGTCGACCATAAATAAAATATTTCATTATCTACCTTAAGTAAAATAATTTTATATCAACTTTATAGAGAGAGAAATTGAAAATAACAAAAAATTATGTTTTCATTCATAGACCTGCTTTCTACAAGTATGAGAGATGTATAATTCTTTCAATATTTGAAGGAATAATTCATACTTATGATATAATGAAATTATATTAATGAAAGTAGACTTATTCTAGAAGTCTACATATGTTGAAAGATGAGGACAATGAGTGAAGTTATGGATGGAGATCACATAGAGATTTATGGTTATATTCATGGACATATTGTGGAGATCGTTATGTTATATTGGACATCTTGTTATGAGCACCTCAATGCTATATTACAGGCTCTGTATTGATGTGAAAGAGAGTGATGTATTATTTTTTACATTAATACAATATAATATTTGAGGTACATTGTTCTTCTTATGTGAGATTTATGTGTGTATATTTGTTCTTGGCTACTCCTTTAAACCAATATTTGGTATCAGAGTGAGTGAGATTCTGACGCAGGAGCATCTCCAACATCAAGCGAGCCAACGCGAAAGCGAAGGACAGCTGGACAAGCCAGCACAAATTTTGAATTTCTCTTGGATTGATGCGCGAACATAAATGTGGCAATTTAATGAAGCGCACTTGTATAATGTAATCAGACCTTGAGCCATTCACTCTCGTCCTTAGTAGATAGAAGGCATTTAAAGTAGTTAATGCAAGTAGGTAGAATTGAATGTGTAGATTAGACAGTTTTAGAGCGCAAGAGCGAAACAGGATATAGACACCCTCATTGTGTATTGTAACATAAGCAGAGGAAGAATGAAACATTGGAGCATAGAAGAAGCAGAGAGCTGTGTAAGAACACCCATGTACAGATATTTGGATTAATAGGAAGAGGTTGATTCAAATTCATGGTTTTGTGTCTATTTCTCTGTGTATTGATGCTGAATGATATGCTCATGAATGTTTGCTTCATGTTATACATTTGCTTTATATGTTGTGTATATGATTTCCTGTTTGAGTTTGAAGTATGAAAGGAAGTAGAAATGAGTTTCAATTGTTTCTCTATTTGAACAAAGATTCCTGCAAGGAGTGCAGTCGAATTGTCCGCAAGGAGTGCGTTGACAAAGGGTTCAGATAGAGTTGCTTTTGTTCTCATTCACGCAGAAGTGCAGTTAGGTACAGGAGCCGTGCAAGGAGTGCGCACGCCAAGTGAAGTCTCAGGGTTGCAAACCTAAGAGGAGGATTTAGAGACTGTTGCTGCAGGTGTACACAGAGACGAAGGGAATTCAACACTTGGAAGTGGCTGAAGGTTGCCACAAGGAGTGCGAGCAAGAGTCTTCTCTAAGACTCAGAGTTATAAGAAATCTCAGGAAGGATAAGGCCTTCGAAATTGTTGAAGGACAGCGCAGGGAAGCTGTGACTGGAAGTTCGTAAGAAGCATCGTAAGTTTGCGCCGCAGGTGGATGAGTTCTGAGGAGGAACACTTGATCATTCGTGGAAATCGCCAAGGGAGGAACGGACGATCGAAATTCTCCGAGGAGAATCCGTGAGTTTCCGTGGGCCGTCAGATCTCACAGAGGAGCAGGGGAGATACAGTGCGTATTCCCGAGAGGTTCGAAGCTCAGGAGGGGCAAAACAGTAAATCCGAGTCACCAGGATCGTCGAATCTACTCGTAGATTTTCATATCGGGGTTTCGTGGGTGGAAGTCCCATGAACATTGCAACGGGAATCGCGAAATCACAATACGCGATATCTCGATGGCTAAGAGAATAGCGTGGGGCCACAAAAGTCAATGAGGTGGACAAGTGGCACTTCATATCAGAGTTTCATGGCGAGAAGTCCCGAAACATATGTATTAGGATTCGCGATACTGCGAACTGCAAAATCTCGACAGGGTTGAAGTGGCGTTGAAAAGAAACTCACACGTGTGTCAGAGTTTCGGTGAATCGAGATTCGGGAGTTGGTAAGGCGATTCATTCGACATCGCGAGTGCCATAATTGTGATAGGGAAAATCCCGAAAGGGTAAAGGAAAAAGGGTCAGTGTTGACTGTTGTCGGGTTTCGGGGATTCGAGAGTCCAACGCTCGACCTACGGATTTGCGAGAGTGTGAATTCCGATATCATAAGTGCAAAGAGGGGATCCCACGAGGATTGTTGTGGGTGCAGATTTCCCGATAAGGAAATATAAGAGCCTTAGAGTTCTTCAGGCCGTGTAAAAGGAAAGATCATGTGTTGACGTGGACCTTCCGACCTGCGGGTTGTGTAGGGAGGGTGTCGATGTCAGTTTGGTTTCAGAGCTCAGAAAGTTTCTTTGCTTTCTGTAGTAGAGGAAGAAGAAAATTCACCATGCCGCCAAGGATAAGGGACATGTAAACACCCAATCCACCAGAGGATAGGGAAATGCCGAGAAGAAGAGGCGGGCAGATGACTGATCCATCTATGGAGAGAGAGATGCGTGATCTACGAGCTAGACTCGAAGACATGGAGACAACGCAAAGATGCACAGTCAGTGCGAGGGATCTTAGTGATTCCGAAAGTGAAGCTGAGGCTGAATGAGAATAAGAAGTTGCAGCTGAAGATGCATCAAACAAACGTTTGATCAGAGCTATTGCAAGGATGGGTGCAAGAGCAAAGATGGACATTCCAGTTTATGAGGGAAACTTGGATTCAAAGGAGCTTCTAGACTGGATTAGAGCTCTAGACACATACTTTGACTATGAAGATGTCGAGCAGGACAAAAAAGTCAAGCATGCTATCACAAGATTGAAAGGACATGTAGCATTGTGGTGGCATGAACTACAAGTTGACAGACGCTGCAAGGGTAAGCAGAAAATCAAGAGTTGGGACAGAATGATCGCAAATATGAAGGAGAAATTCATCCCCAGGGATTACCAAATTACTCTATTCAGGAGGATGCAAAACCTAAGACAGAAGATGATGACAGTGAAAGAATACACTGAGGAATTCTATAAACTGAACATCAAGGCAGGTCATCAGGAGAGTGATGATGAAAAGGTTGCTAGATACCTGAATGGCCTGAGATATGATATCCAGGATGAGATGAGCATGGTAACCATCCGAACGGTGGAAGATGCTTATCAGATGGCTCTGAAAGCGGAAGAGAAGCTTAGCCAAAATCAGAGTCAGAGGGGATGAGGCAGAAGTCATCCCAGAGGCAAATCAGTTACCCAGGATAAATATCAGAAGCCCAAGGAGGACTGGAATAAACCTCAGACTCGAACAGAGAGAGGTGGAACTTCACAGCGAGGGCAATACACTGAACAGAGAGGGCAGCATACTGAGTAGAGAGGAGATTGTGCTGACAATAATACTTTTCCTCATACTAGAGGTAGAGGAAGAGGAAGAGGTGGAGTAATCACATGCTTCACATGTGGAAAGAATGGGCACAAGTCTTATGAGTGTCCATATAAAAAGAAATAAATCAGAGAAGCTCACATCGCCGAAGCACAGAGGCGGGATGTTGAGGCAGAAGACATTGAAGGCGGAAGATCGTTGATGATGCGAAAAGTCTTTTTGACACCCGAGAAGGAGGTGGAGAGTTCAGTTCAAAGGACCGGACTTTTCAGGATTGCTTGCAAGACCAAGGATAGGGTATGCAAGGTCATTGTAGACAGTGGTAGCACGGATAATCTCATTTCTATGGAGATGGTAGAGAAGCTGGAGCTTGAGACGACTGATCATCCAAGCCCATACAGAGTTTCGTGGCTACAAAAGGGACACCAGGTAACTGTCACTAAACAATGTTTAGTTGAATTCAAGATAGGAGGATATAATGATAAGATATTATGTGATGTCATTCCTATGGATGTTTGTCATCTATTGCTCGTTAGACCATGGAAATATGATAGGAATGTGATTCATGATGGGAGAATGAACACATACACCCTAGAGAAGAATGGGAGGACACACATGTTTCTTCCAATTAAGGATAAGGAGGTGAAGCCGGAATTAAGAAACACAGTACTTCTCATGAGTGGGAAGGAACTTCTTAATGAGGTTAAGAAGAAGGAGGATCCACAATTCATTGTGGTCAGAAAACCGAGAATTGTTTTGACTAGCACAAGGGTGGATGATTTACCAGAGGAGGTTCAGGAACTGTTGGAAGAGTTTGCTGACATTGTAGCGGACGAATTACCTCGTTCGTTGCCACCGATTAGAAGTGTGAGTCATCATATTGATATTATACCAGGAGCCATTTTTCCAAACAAAGCCGCGTACATATTGACACCGCAAGAGAATGAAGAAGTTAAAAGGCAAGTCCAAGATTTTTTGGACAACGGATTGGTCAGGGAAAGCTTGAGTCCATGTGTTGTTCCCACAGTACTCAGTCCGAAGAAAGATGGAGGCTGGAGAATGTGTACTGACTCGAGGGCGATCAATAAGATAACCATAAGGTACAGATTTCCATTGCCGAGGATGGATGATCTGATGGATTGCTTGAATGGAGAAAAGTATTTTTCAAAGATTGATTTGAAAAGCGGTTATCACTAGATCTGCATGAGAGAGGGTGATGAATGGAAGACATCATTCAAAACCAACGAAGGGTTGTATGAATGGCTTGTTATGCCGTTTTTCTTAACAAATGTGTCAAGTACCTTCATGAGGTTGATGAACGAAGTCCTGAGGGAGCTCATTGGAAAATTTGTCATTGTGTACTTGGATGACATACTGGTTTACAGTAAAACAGTGGCAGAGCACCTGAAGCACTTGGCTACAGTGATGCAGAAATTACAGCAGGAGAAGTTGTTGATAAACATGAAGAAGTCCTCATTCATGAATACATAACTCATTTACTTGGGATTTGTTATTTTTGCAGATGAGTTGAGGATGGATCCAGGTAAGGTGGAGGTAATTAAGAATTGGCCATCACCGAGGAATATTTTTGAGGTGAGAAGTTTTCACGGATTGGATAGTTTCTACCGAAAATTCATCAGGAATTTCAGTGGAATTAGCGCAGCAATGATGGATACAGTGAAGAAAACACACAAGTGTTTTCACTGGATTGAAGAGCTAATTTTTTTTTTAATCTGTTGAAGAGGAAGATCACGTAACAACCAGTTCCGGTGTTGTCGGATTTCCAGAGGACATTTCAAGTGAAATGCGATGCAAGTGGGTTTGCAATCGGGGCAGTCTTGAGTCAGGAAGACAGACCAATAGCATACTTTAGTGAGAAGCTGAATGAGGCAAAAGTGAAGTACTCCACTTATGATAAGGAGTTCTATGCTATCATTTAGGCACTGAAGAAATGGAGGCATTACTTGATTCCCGAGGAGTTTGTCTTATACAATGACAACCATGCATTGCAGTTTGTGACTCAACAGGAGAAGTTGAATCAGAGACATGTCAAATGGGTTGAGTATATGCAGAATTTCACTTTTGTGATAAAACATATTTCTGGTACTGCTAATAAAGTTGCTGATGCTTTGAGCAGGAAGTGTTTGTTGTTGCAGGAGTTCAAAGTCAAAACGTTGGGTTTTGATGATCTCAGGAACATGTACGTTGATGATCCAGATTTTAAGGAGGCGTATGAAGTAGTTGAGAATCTAGTTCTCAGAGACAGAAGCCAATGGATAGAATACATGATCCAGGGAGGATTACTGTTTAGGGGTAATCAACTGTGTATTCTGAAATGCTCCATGAGGGAGAATTTGCTAAAGGAGAAACACAGTGGAGGATTAGCAGGGCACTTTGGTCATGACAAGATGTTCGCAAAGCTGAATGAGTCATACTTTTGGCTAGGAATGCGAGAAGATGTCAAGAGATTCGTGGACAGATGCAGAATTTTCCAGCATTCGAAGGGAAGGAAACAAAATGCGGGATTCTATCAATCATTGCCCATACCAGAGAGGCCGTGGGATGCAGTCAGCATGGATTTTGTATTGGGGTTGCCATGAACAAAAAGAGGTTGTGATTCAATATTTTTGGTGGTGGATAGATTTTCCAAGATGGCACACTTCATTCCATGTCAGAAGACCAATGACACAACTCACATTGCGAATCTGTTTTTCAAAGAATTCATTCGACTTCAAGGCTTACCAAAGAGCATAGTTTCAGATCGAGACACAAAGTTCATAGGGAATTTTTGGAGGAACTTATGGAAGAAGCTGGGAACTAACTTGTCATTTAGTTCAGCTTATCATCCATAGATGGATGGACAGACAGAAGTGGTCAATAGATGTCTGGGAGACTTGTTGAGAAGCTTGGTGACAGAACACCACAGCCAGTGGGACGACATATTACCACAGGCAGAGTTTGCTTATAATGATTCGGTCAACAGAAGCACAGGGAAGAGTCCATTTCAGATTGTTTATGGTATGCAACTGAGAGGAATTTCTGAACTGAGGGATTCATAAAAGAATGTGACTAGGAGCGCTAGTGCAGAAAAATTCGCAGAGGCGATGAAGGAACTTCACAGCCAGGTGAAGGAGTGACTGCTGAACTCAAGCCAGGAGTATAAGCGTAGAGAAGATCAACACAAGAGACAAATTCAGTTTGAGGTTGGTGACTTGGTTCTCGCACATTTGAGGAAAGAAAAGTTCCCAAGGGGGACATATAATAAGCTGAAGATGAAGAAAATCGGGCCATGTAGGGTCTTGAAGAAATTTGGGGCAAATGCTTACGAGATTGAATTACCCGATGGGATCGAAATTTCTCCGATATTCAATATCTCATATTTGTACCCATATAAGGTTGAGGAAACAAGGACTGGAGATGAGCAGCCATTGATTCAGTGGCGAAAGCATATGCCAGTTGTAGATAAACCGCAAATGGAGTGCATATTGGACAAAAGAGTAAGCAAGAAGACTAGGCGGAAGGAATACTTTGAGTATCTGGTCAAATGGAAAGGCCATCCAGTTGAAGATGCCAGCTGGGAGAACGAAGCAGAGATACAGAAGCATGGACAGACCATGTGTGAGCTCATGGACAAGAGCCCATGAAAAGTTTCAAGCGAGGGAGTATGATGTAGGAGCATCCCCAACATCAAGCGAGCCAACGCGGAAGTGAACGATAGCTGGACAAGCCAGCACAAATTTTGAATTTCTCTTGGATTGATGCGTGAACATAAATGTGGCAATTTAATGAAGTGCACTTGTATAATGTAATCGGACCTTGAGCGATTCGCTCTCGTCCTTAGTAGATAGAAGGCATTTAAAGTAGTTAATGCAAGTAGGTAGAATTGAATGTGTAGATTAGACAGTTTTAGAGCGCAAGAGGGAAACGAGATATAGACACCCTCATTGTGTATTGTAACATAAGCAGAGGAAGATTGAAGCATTGGAGCATAGAAGAAGCATAGAGCTATGTAAGAACACCCATGTACATATATTTGGATTAATAGGAAGAGGTTGATTCAAATTCATGGTTTCGTGTCTATTTCTCTATGTATTGATGTTGAATGATATGCTCATGAATGTTTGCTTCCTATTATACATTTTCTTTATATGTTGTTTATATGATTTCCTGTTTGAGTTTGAAGTCTTAAAGGAAGTAGAAATGAGTTTCAATTGTTTCTCTATTTGAACAAAGATTCCTGCAAGGAGTGCAGTCGAATTGTCCACAAGGAGTGCGTTGACAAAGGGTTCAGATAGAGTTTCTTTTGTTCTCATTCACGCAGAAGTGCAGATAGGTACAAGAGTCATGCAAGGAGTGTGTAGGCCAAGTGAAGTCTCAGGGTTGCGAACCTGAGAGGAGGATTTAGAGACTGCTACTGCAGGTGTGCGCAGAGACGAAGGAAATTCAACACTTGGAAGTGGTTGAAGGTTGCCGCAAGGAGTGCGAGCAAGAGTCTTCTCTAAGACTCGGAGTTATAAGAAAGCTCAGGAAGGATAAGGCCTTCGAAATTGTTGAAGGACAGCGTAGGGAAGCTGTGACTGGAAGTTCATAAGAAGTTTCATAAGTTTGCGCTGCAGGTGGACGAGTTCTGAGGAGGAACATTTGATCATTCGCGGAAATCACCAAGGGAGGAATGGACGGTCGAAATTCTCCGAGGAGAATCCTCGAGTTTCCGTGGGCCATCAGATCTCAGAGAGGAGCAGGGGAGATACGGTGCGTATTCCCGAGAGGTTCGAAGCTCAGGAGGGGCAGAACAGTAAATCCGAGTCACCAGCACCATCGAATCTACTTGTAGATTTTCATATCGATGTTTCGTGGGTGGAAGTCTCGTGAACGTTGCAACGAGAATTGCAAAATCGCGATACGCGATATCCCGACGGCTAAGAGAACAACGTGGGGCTACAGAAGTCATCAAGGTGGACAGGTGGCACTTCATATCGGAGTTTCGTGGCGAGAAGTCTTGAAACATATGTATTAGGATTTGCGATACCGTGAAGTGCGAAATCCCGACAGGGTTGAAGTGGCGTTGAAAAGTCAAACTCGCGCATGTGTCGGAGTTTCGACGAATCGGGATTCAAGAGTTGGTAAGGCGAGTTGTTCAACATCGCGAGTGCCAAAATTGCTATAGGGAAAATCCCGAAAGGGTAAAGGAAAAAGGGTCAGCGCTGATTGTTGTTGGGTTTCGGGGATTCGAGAGTCCAATGCTCGACCTACGGATTCGCAAGAGCGTGAATTCCGATCTCCTAAGTGCAAAGAGGGGATCCCACGAGGATTGTTGTGGGTGCAGATTTCCTGATAGGAAAATAGAAGAGCCTTAGAGTTCTTTAGTCCATGTAAAAGGAAAGATCCTGTGTTGACATGGACCTTCCGACCTGCGGGTTGTGTAGGGAGGGCATTGGCGTCAGATTCCGTCGGCATGTTGATTGTTGTGCTGATGTTTTTATGTCAAAGGAGGAGCCAATATATATATGGAGTTGTTGTGATATGGATTTTATGAATAGAACGAAATGAATATACGGATTATTAAAAGATGCTTAACACAAAATAACAGAGATACAATAAAACTGGTTTTCTATTCAATAAGAAAATAAGTTGAAATTGTAAAATGCAGCGGAAAACAAGCTTGTTGGAATGGTGGCAGCTTATCTCTGAGAAGAGATGTGACGGTTGCGCTCATTCGCAAGAAGATGGTTACAATGAGGCTCTGAAGGCATTTTACAATAAACAAGAATTTCAAAAACCCTAGACATCCAAAAACCTAACCCTAGGAGATGAAGCGCCAAAAGTCATGTGGGCCTTGTTTGGGTAAGTTAGTACATCAACTTCTCGGGGTTGTAACTTTTGCATATGATCTTCGTTTTAGGCGCACGATATCCCGTTGGAAAGGTCTAACCGAGAGGAACAATTTTCAATTGGCCTAGGTCAATGCTTTCAATAATCACTTGGGCCCAAAATCTCCAAAAAACGTCGTTGAGGGCCTAAAACAACCACGAAAGTTTGGAACCCGAAAAACTGTCGAAAAACTGCCAAGGTGGAAAAATGTTTTTTGAGCCAGTGGAATAGGTGGGTGGCCATCAATATCCACCTGGATCATGTTGATGAATTGAAGTCATCATTTGAGGATATTAGAGTCGTGTAGCTGCGAGGTCATTGTGAGGATATTTGTTTTTGTTGTGTATTTAACTAGTTGTCATGTTTAATAAGTGGGATGCATGTTCAATGTTGGATACACAGAAGCTGTAGCTCATGTATATATTGCTTGAAAACCTTAATGGTGTCTCCTGGTGTCTTGTCATTCCTTGGGAACTATGGAAGACTAAGGTCAATAAATCCATTTGGTGTTGGATGCCCTCCAAAGATTGTTGACCAACACAAGCAATCATTTGGCTTATGTTAATTGGCGAATCCTTGGATCCACATTGAGACATAATCAATGGGTTGTTTTGCAGATGCAACACCTTCATACAAACACTACGAAAAACTTCTTGAATTTTGTTTAACTCGCCAATAATCTCAGCTTCCAAAGTTTGAGTTGCATTGCATCTAGGTTGTAGCATGAGTTTGTCTTTGTTATACAAGTCTATATGTATGTCAGATTTATTGTAAAATTCTATTATTTTTTATCCCATTTGTTCTGTGAGGTGAGCTCCAAGTTGTACATCATCTATTCCAATTGAGAAACCATGATTTCCAATTCAAATTGCACTTAATTTATCAAGGTGATTCATACAAGAGGAAACCACATGTGTGTTATAATCTCTCAGCAGAACATAAATGAAATTTCATATTTTGCTTCCAAAAAGCCTGTGAAAATCAAGCTTTATGACAATTTTGGAGATCTTAATTAGTGCATTAACGTGGTTAGTCCAAATGCTAGTCAACAAGGAAGATCTGATTGTTGTGGTGGGCTCATTTTAGGAATCATGATAAGTTTTGGTGTGGATAAGTTCATTCTAACGATTTTGTGATGGAAATGAAATAATCGACATGACGATGATCAACTGGAAGGTGAAACTCAACGAAAGACTAAAGATATGGAAAAATCAACGATTGGTATGGTAAACACATTTTTAATTTTTTAATTGTCATATGATCGTCAAATGTTAAAAATGCCATATATATATGTGTGTGGGTGTGGGTGTCATGAAAAGGTCTTGAATCAACTTAGAGGAGACAAAAATATATGGTTATGAAAAAAATTGCATGTTATCTCATATGTATTAAAATATATTGTATATTGTATAGGGATTTGAAAGCACGTGATTGTAAAAAAGGTGAGTCCCAAGTGGTTGTTTTCCTTATGATAATTATATGAAAAAAGTTCTTATATAACAAAGTGAATGCTAAGCAAATTCATGAAAGTTTGGAGAGTTTTGATAATTAGAAGTCAAAGTTAATTTGAGTAAGTGTTGATGTAAAGGGTTTAATAGAAAGTATGGTTGAGATGAAGTCAAGTTAAGAGTCAAAACAAAGTTGTTGTGAAAGAGTTAAAAATATTGTGACTGTAAATTGAAAGTCAAGTCCAAGTTGAAGTTCAAGAGTCATGGAGAAGTCATTAATGTGTAAAGGTGCATGATTGGTGTTACACGACACCTTAATCGTTGTTGTATTTGAAATATGGGTGCATGATCGATTGTACTCAACACCCGATTTGCTGTGTTACTTCTTGACAATTGAGTGTGATTGCAAGCGAGCATGAATCATTAAGGAAAGTTTGTGTAAATCATTAAGGCGAGCGAGTGTGAAGCATTAAGATTTTAAAAATGGGCAAAGAAAGAAAAAGACTTCAAAACACTAATAAAAAAGTTGAACTACTACAACAAGACCTTGATGATGCTTTGCAAGAAATAGATAGGTTACAAAAAAAAGTATTCCATAATTAACAAAGTTGCATAATTCAGAGCACGAGATAATGAACTTTATCGTGAATTTGTTTGTTCCGCTACACAACACATCAACAGATTAGAAGAAAAGTTGACATCACTAGATAAATTTATGGATGATATTTTCAAAATTGAAGATCAGAAGGACAAATTGATAGAATCACTGTAACAAGAATTATTGGCAAAGGAAAATGTGTTGTTAGCTCTTGAAAGTCAAGTAAAACAGCTAAAACAAGAGAAGGTAAAGTGTGATGCAATATGTGATGCAAGTGACCCGATTGATAGTTCTTGTCATTTGGTTGATGATACTAGTGTTGATGTACATATGTCTCTCTCTTGTTCTGATACTCAAACTGATGATGCTCCAACTGATGATCCTGATGATATTTCTAAAGATGAATCTTGTAGTGAAGGTGATGAACTATGTTGCTTTTAAAAGTACAAAAAATGTATTGGTTCAAAATTTTTGAATAAAATGGGTTTTGAAGGTAAAGGTTTAGGCAACAAGTTATCGAAAATCCCATACAAATATGTGTAAGACCAAGAAATGAAAGACTTGGATATGAAGGTCAAACAAGCAATGCAACTATTAAGTTTGTGAATGCAGAAACATTGACAACAAGTGAATCATCTATAAGTAGTAGTAGAAGCAATGAACCAAAAGCAACAACCACAACAAAAAATCAAGTGCAGAAATAGGAACAAGAATGTTGTAGTCATTGTGGAAGAACATGGCATGTCAAAGCAAAATGTTGGAACTTACATATATGTGCAGTATTTGTGGTCTTACAAATAATGATAATAACAAGTGTTGGAATCAAGAAACATCAAAGCCTCACATACAGATCCAATGTGGTTGGATAGATGTCCATGAATGGCATACTATTGTTTTTATGTTGAAAGGATTTTACAAGGTCAAGTATTCAAATGTACAACAATATCTCCCATATGAATTTCTTGAGTTAGTTGGTCCTCTAAAGTTCAATTTTCATTAAATTCATTTAAACATGTTTAAGAAAGAGTTTTCATTTTATTGAGTCATTTCTTTGAGTCAAATATTTTTGTATTGGTTCGTGATAAACCAAAAAAATTGATTTGTAATAATAGATGTAGGTTTTTGGTTAGCTGAAACCACCTAATGTAATGAATTGTTCGTGATAAGATGAAACTAGTTTGAGTTTGTAATGGTTAAGGATGAGACAAGGGAAACCCAGGTATGGTGTAATGGTTAAAGGTTAATCCATATAAAACCCATGGGAATATCAAGGGTGAGATAAAGAGATCGTTGATACGAAGATGATGCAGTTCAGATGATTGACTCAAATATAACTCAAGAAGACAATGACAACTAAAGAAATAGGTGTAGATGAAGAAGACTAAAGATGAAGACAACTCAAGACATCTAGATCGAATCATAAGTAATTCATTAAGGGGGAGTATGAAAGAATAATTCATACTTATGATATGATGGAATTATATTAATGAAAGTAGACTTATTCTAGACGTCTATGTATGATGAAAGATGAGGAAAATGAGTGAAGTTAGTGATGAATATCACATAGATATTTATGGGGATATTCATGGAGATATCATGGAGATTGTTATGCTATACTGGACACCTTGTTATGAGCACCTCAATGCTATATTATGAGGTCTCACGTATTTATTGATGTGAAAGAGAGTGATTTATTATTTTGTACATTAATACAATGTAATGTTTGAGGTACAATGTTCTTCTTATGTGATATTTTTGTGTGTATATGTGTTCTTTGTTGCTCTCTTAAACCAACAACATTTAATATGGAGTTGACACTTGCATTTAGAAAAACATTAATAAAAAAAAAATTCAATGTTGTCCATAAATAAATTATTTCAATGTCCTCCTTAAGTGTGTGTGTGTGTGTGTGTAAAGAAATTGAAAGTAAAAAAATCCATATGGTTAAAACATTCCAATGGTGTGTTGGTCATATGAAGGATGTGTGTGTTTGTGTGTGTCTGTGATGATGGTTAACATCCATTGAGACAAAATTTGATCTATTGGACCTTAAGAAATGTAAGGAACTAGAGTAGATCCATCTCAACTTTGGATCTATCATGTGCTGAAAGAGATCAGATCCCTCAAGGTGCAAACCTCTTTTTAGAAAACAAAAATTGAGGAAATGTTTGCACATCAATGTATTTGATCCCTCTTGGCACATGATAGATCCGGAGTTGAGATGGATCTACTCTGATGTATAAAAATAAAAGTATTTTAAAATGACAATATTTAAAGTATGTAAAAATGAAATCAAAAGAATATGGTAAAGAATATATTATAATTATTCATCATAAAACAACAATACATAGATATTTATTATTAATGTGAAATCTCAAAATCTAAAACATTACATATATAACTCATCAATAATATGTTAAATTTAATATTTTCTTCAAGAATAACTTAAAACTAAATAATAATAGCTAATATGAAAAATTCATCATTTTTAGCATGTACATTTTTCGTTTAAGGAGTTTGACTGTTTTCTTGGACACCATTTTTCTTTTGAATTAAGTCTTCTTTGCCCACAAGTTTTTCAAAGTGATCCTTTCAAAACAAACATTTCAATGGTGGTTAAGGTTTCTTGACATTTTTCCACATAACATGCATTAAAATCTCCTTTCTACAAACCTACTTCATGCATTTTGTTTGGAGGCGGTTTAACTTAATAAAATCACATTATAATGTATCATATTCAAAGGATATGTAATTTCTTCCTTTGTGTAAGAAACATGCTAATGTTGTACCTAATCACGAAACATAAAAAACAATTAAGTAAAATAGCATAAACAAACATAAATTAAGAATGATAAAGATTGAAGTATGTTTTGGTCTGTGGAAATGCATCAATAACTCCTAAATGTTTGGAGGAATAATAAGAATTGATGCATATGAGAGAGAGAGAGAGAGTTGTCATCGCTAGTTGAGAAGGGGTACTCAAGCAACAATTGTAGGGAATGAATTCATTAGGGATTTTCCATCGATATGAAATTTAGTGATAAAGGATTCATTTTAAACCAACAATTCATATTCTATTACTAGGCTTCTCAATATCCCACAATTACGTTTAAAATTGGCTTAATTAATTAAATATCAACATTTAAAGAATAGTATTAAAAAAAATAATGAAAATAGCATAGTTAATACTCAACAAATTGATAATGGAGTTCACCCATATGGGATACCTCTATGGGTATGCTTCAAATGATGGTCTGATCCATTAAAAATGATGCAAGTACATGATTACAACTCTTTACATCACACAATGACCTTCAATCTGCAAAAAAACACTCTTTGATGTTCTCTAGGAAGAAAAGATTGTCTTCTTTCTGCAATAAAATAAACTTAGGCTTGCTTATTCTCCCAATGAAGGGACTTATTCTCCTCTCCCAAATACAATATTCTCCCCTTTATATTATTTACCAAGTGCACAGTGTAATGGCTAAGGTGTTATCCTTTTTTCATGGAGGTAGGGGTTCAAATCCCTCCAAATCTTCCCTCCTTTATTCTTTTTCCTTTCTTGGGAATGAAATATCACATAACCTGCGTAAATAGAACATGTCTTGAAAGGTTTTAAAAAATATATCTTTCAAATATTTTGAAATAAAATTAATTTCCACATTGCTTATTGAGAGATCGGGATGTGCCACCAATGCGAAAAAATTGATACAATCGTATCAACATCAAGCATAAATAATATGATCAAATTTTGGATGCTTCCAAATATTTTTTGGAAGCAATCCGGGTTTTGAGTTTTTGAAAATATTGTAGCTTGTTGGATCCATGAGGATCCTCTTGGATCACTCCTCCCATTAAGAATATTTTTGACCACCAAAAGTTTGGGTTCATTCAAAAAATAAGTGAGGTTGCAACTCCCTCACTTTTCCATTTTCTTGAGCACACATTTATACTAAAGGGGGGTTGGCGGGGGGGGGTGAATCAGTATAAGGTCATATTTTTCTTTTAAACATTCATAAAACATAATGAATAAATCACATAAATATAACAACTGGACGACACAATACTTAACGTGGAAACCCTTTCAAGAGAAAACCACAATTTTTTTTTTTATTAATTTGTAGGCACCAACCTATAAGAAACACTAATCCCCACTGTTTTTTGTAGGCACTAGCCTGCGGGAGACATCGATCCCCTCTTCTATTTGAAGGCACTAACCTACAGGAGACAACAATCCCCTATGTTGTTTGTAGGCACCGACCTACGAGAGACACCAATCCCCTCTATTGTTTGTAGGCGTCAACCTACAAGAGACATTGATTGCCACAAATGTTTGTTATGTAGGAACCAACCTAATTACAAGTTATTCATTTGCATGTACTTCATTATTCTGCTTTCTACTTCTTTATTCACCAAATATTCTCAATGCTTGTTACTTCTTCTTTCACTAGATCTTCCTTGCACTCTCTACTTCTGCTTTTGCCAGATTTGTTGGGTATGTGTTATATTCTTTGCATGTGTGTGTGTGTGGGTGCGTCAGATACGACAACTACGTCTGACGATCCCTTCACCTAGATCTCTGTCGTGTGCACCGGGCACTTTCCTAGGGGGGTCCTATGGGGGGTAGGTATGCCCCCCCTGGTTACGCGCAGCATTCGGCACTGGGCGGTTTTTGCTATTTTTAGCTGATTTGTAAATTAATCCCGGATTAAGGGATTAGGGTATTGGTATCTACGGAATACCTAAAAACATTGTATATATTGTATGGTGAATGGTGAAATTCGATATAATGAAAATAAGAAAGGTTTTCCCGGTTGAGGGTTTCCGGTAAAAATCTCTGT
>ML846131.1:0-20656 GCA_009831015.1 Picea engelmannii | reverse complement strand
TGATGCTGAAACACCGCGGAGCAGATGCTGAAACACCACGGCTGTAGCATATGTTGAAACAGTGTTGAAACTAAATTTAGCATTTAAATTTGACTGAAAAATCAGCGAGACTGAAACTGGGTGGGATTTTGAAAAATTAACATATACTTCATGTTGAACCATGAGGTCATGGTTGATCCCATACTGAAGCAACATTCAAATGTACTCTTTCAGTCTGCAACATTACTGACCTAATCTGAATCAGTAAATCCTTGCATGATTATCTCACGATCTAAAGCATATATCTGAGTCCATAATCTATTGTACCCTTCAAGTACCTCATCACATGTTTTTCTACAATCAAGTGAGCACTTCTCAGCTCAACCATATACTGACTCAGTGTGTTCACCAAAAAACACATATCTGGCCTCATGTTCGTTAGGTACATAAAAAAACCAATCATCTTTCTATACATGGTGGCATCCACTGTCTCTGAAGATGTATCACTCAATAACTTTAGATTTTCCACCATAAGTGTAGGCATGACCTTACAATCCATCATTCTGAATCTCTTCAAAATATCTACATCATATTTTCCTTGGTTAAGGAAAATATCACTCGGTCTTTGCCATACCTCCAGACCTAAGAAGTAATGCATCATACTTAGGTATTTCATATCGAACTCGGTAGCAAGATTCCTCTTACTTTTAGTGATGAGATTATCGTCTCCTATCAGGAACAGGTCATCCACATACAATAATAGTATCACTGGTCCACCATCCACAACCTTGAAGTATAGGTTGTAATATGATTTACTCTTGGTAAATCCAAAGCTCATCAGGAGGCTGTCAATTCTACCATGCCATGCTCTGGGTGCTTGTTTCAATCCATACAAGGATTTATTTAATCTGCACACATGTGT
This sequence comes from Picea engelmannii, assembly GCA_009831015.1. Lineage (NCBI taxonomy): Eukaryota > Viridiplantae > Streptophyta > Pinopsida > Pinales > Pinaceae > Picea > Picea engelmannii. Next base: position 19,755 of record ML846131.1, on the reverse strand, counting down.
CTGAGTATCATGTGTCTCGAAAACTTGTGGCTTCTCTACATACACTTCCTCTTTTATTACACCATTTAAAAAAATTGTCTTCACATCCATCTGGTGTACACTTCATAACTATAGTTATCGCAAGTATATCTCTAATTGAAGTGTATCTCACCAGAGGAGAAAATGTCTCCTCATAATATATTCCTTCTTTCTGGGAGAAACCACGTGCCATGAACCTTGCCTTCTACTTCTCAATACTTCCATTTTTTGAATGATTTGTCTTGTAAATCCATTTGGAACTTACAATTTTCTTCTCTTTCGGTCTCGAAACCACATCCCAAACATCGTTGTTTATAATGGACTGATACTCTTCAACCATGGAATCCTTGGATTATTTCTTCTCTACAACCTCTTCATAACTAGTAGGATCAACATCAATAATGTCACTTAACAATGCCACCTAACTGGATTAAGGTCATGGTCTCTTTCTTTCTATGAAGGATCCATCTGGAGCACCATACTTCTTTGCATCCTGAATAATTTCTCGAGCTCAAGATGGTCTTGTTTTCGTAGTATTCATCTCTCAGGATGAATCTGTGGGTCTCTTTGGTTCTTCCATATCATGATATTCTAGTACAACATCATCGCATGCATCTGTATGTTGGCATGTTTTTAGGACGAGTGTGCTTGTCATAGATGGCAAGAACAACAACGACGTTGGCAGGTTTCTAGGTAGAGTGTGTATGGAAAGAACAACAAAGAAGACATAGAAGAGCAAGCTTGATAAGCTCAGGAGGAATAGTGAGAGTGTGCATCGATGTAAAACAGACAAGGAGGGAACAATATGCAGGAACAACAAAGATTAGAAGAGATAGTGCTTTGCGCTTTCCAGAAGAGAAACCAAGGTCCAAGAGAAGGACTCGCAAAAGGTTGAAAGGTCGAGGCCTTTGACACTTAGACATCCTTACAGATCGAGAGGAAGCGTAAGCTCCTAAGGAGGAGCAACAATGGCATCGAATCATAATCAAGTGACCAGAGGAAGCGCAGATGAGGAGATCAGATATCAGCTATTAGATCTGAGTGCGTAGACCAACAACTGTTGGATCCTAAGGAAAGTGCATGAGACAAGTCCTGAAGTCATATCGTCCATCATCCAGCGGACACGTGGTGAGTGATCAACATTTTTCTGACTCATGAGTTGGAGAATTCAAAGGAGTGTGGTGTGTGAAATCACTATACACGAGGTCGTGAAACAATACTGGTCGTTGGAGCCAGAGGACACATGGCGAGCGATCAACATTTCGCTAACTCGCAAGTTCGAGAAGTCAAAGGAGCGTGGTGTGGGAAATCGTGATACACGAGGTCGCAAAACAATCCTGGTTGTTGGAGACAGAGGACACATGGCAAGGGATTGGCATTTTGTTGACTGACACATTGGAGGAGTCAAAGGAATGTGACATGGGAACTCGTGATATGCGAAGTCACGATGATATCTGAGCCATCAGATCGAAGAAAATTTCTAGATTGTTGATCTGACAAGAGAAGCTCTTGAATGTTTGGCCCATGGTCATAGCCAAGGTCACATCGTTGAATGTTGGAGGAAGGATCTAGTCTAGCTAAGCTCCATTTTGGAGATCGCGACTTGGGAGAGTCGAGACATCTCATACTAAGATTCACGAAGTCGTGAGTCGTGAAATGCCTTCTGGATAAGCGCTTGGTCACAAATGGTGGTCATATGAGAGGAAGGAGCTAGAAGTTAATCTCTATTTCGAATATGGGGAGTTGGAAGAGTCAGAGTTGGCTCACGCTCAAACACCCGACACATGAAGTCACGATATTGATTGTAGTTTTCGATCAAAGGGTGAGATCTCGATCGTTGATCTGATACAAAGTGCTCTTTGAATAAGCACTTTGTCACAACTCGTGGTCATGTAAGAGGAAGGAGCTAGTCTAGCTAAGCTCCATTTCAGATATCGTGACTTGGGAGAGTTGAGAAGCCTTATACCAAGATCCATGAAGTCACGAGTCTTGAAGCGCCTTCTGAATAGGCGTTTGGTCACTGTCGGAGGTCACTTGGAAAGAACATATAGGAAGAATCTAGCGCTGCTAAGCTCCATTTCGGAGATCGTGAGTTCAAATATTCAAGGCAACTTGAAGCAGAACATCGTGATATGAAAAATTGCGAAATGAATTTTGAACAGGTGTTTGGTCACCATTGGTGGTCATGTGAAAGGAAGGGGCTTAGCCAGAAGAGCTAGCACCCACTGTGCAGTATTTCTCAAAGAAGGAAAAGGCACCAAGGGACGAACACGCAAAGATTTTCTCAGTACCTGCCAAAATGAAGTGATAGTGTCTGCCAGAGAATTCGAGGATATGTAGGGTGATTTTCAGAGGAGCCGAAGAGTCTCAAGGTAAATTCTAGTGGAGTGTAGAATCATCATAGAGGTGATTGACAGATGGAAAATCATCGAAGACTGTTACAACTAGTGAAGCCAAAGAATCTCAGCATAACGACTAGTGATGATGAACGCATGAAGCTAACCACCAAAGAATATGAAGAGTGGCTATGATGATCATGAGATGACTTGATGAGGGAACAGAGGTAGCAAAGTTATGTGAAGGAATTCTACGATTGAGCCTGGTAGATGTGATGAAAAAGATGCAATGAACGACCTATAGGGAGAATAGTGATGCAGTGAAGAGTATGCAATGGAATAGCACATGAAGAATGTAGAAGGTGCACAGAGACTATAAAAACACAGAACAAAGAAGAGATCTGGGTTGTTGTTGAGAGTGATTTATGCGGGTAAAATTAGACTGTGTGAAGCAGCTGAAAGAGAAAATACTATGTGCAGAGACAGAGTAGAAGAACAGAAATCGCAAATAAGAAAGCAAGCAGGAAGACACTAATGCAGGCAGAGCATAACAATGCAGCAGAACAGTGATGAGACTGGTAAGCTATTGATAAATACTGTATCACTGTAATAATTTTTAGTAACAAAGTTTTATATTTCGGGGAGGTGCTAGGGAGGATTGGTTTCCTTAGAGTTTCAAATGGGTGCTTAAACATAGGGAGTTGTATCTTCCATCTGGTTGCAGCCAGAAAAACCAGGGTGGCAGCTTGGTGCAAGGGAGAACTGTTGTTCTATGTTATACAATTTGGTTCATGTGTGACTGGAAGTTGGTGCTTCCATCCAGTTGGTGTTGGAACACTTAGGGAGTTGGTGCTTCCTTCTAGTGGGTACTAGACAATCCAGAGAGTAGGTTCTCTCATCAAGTAGGAGCTTGCAAAACATAGGTGGTAGCCTCATTATGAGTTGGTTCTCATAAGAATGATAATGTATAGAAGATAGTTATCATATCAAGAAGAAGAGGTTTTCTCCCTTTATGAGTTTCCTCAGGAAATATCAGTCTTTGTATATTTCATGTGTGTGATTGGTGTTGAATATTCTATTGTTACATTATTGTGATTGTCATTAAGTGTTATGTAAAGAGTTTAAATGGGTATAATTGTTTCAGCACAATAACAACTGATTCACCCCCCCCCCCTCTCAGTTGTCCAACAATTGGTATCAGAGTTGGCTCCTTTTATCTAAAGGTATATCAAGAAGCTTAAACATGTCAAGCCATGAAGGAACTTCAACCAATAAGGCCCCTATGTTCAATGGAACAAACTTTTCCTTCTGGAAAGTTAGGATGAGAACCTACATAATGGATTTAGGTGCAGATGTATGTGATGTGGTAGAGACTGGTTATGTAAAGCTAGTCGTAGTAGCTAATAAGGATGACAAGATAGAATTCAGCTTCAATGCTAAGGCTATGAATTGTATTCTGAGTGGGCTTGTAGAAGCAGAATTTGTAAAAGTTATGCATTTAGAAACTGCCAAAGACATGTGGTACAAACTCATTAGCAGTTATGAAGGTAATGAGAAGGTAAAAGATGTCAATATTCAAACCTATAGAATACAGTTTGAACAGATATAGATGAAAGAAGATGAAACTATCTGGAAGTACTTTCTGAGAGTTGAAGAACTAGTAAATGCAATTAAAGAACTTGGTGAAAAGATTGAGGAACCATCTTTAGTTCATAAAATTTTGAGATCTCTGCCAGATAGGTTCAACCCAAAGGTCTCAGCTATAGAATAACTTAATGATCTAAAATATTTGGCGTTTGATCAACTTCTAGGAACATTGACTGCATATGAAATGAGAATAGTTAAAGATAAACCCACCTCTAGAGAAGCATCATTTAAAGCAGACAAGAATGAGGATTTTGAGCCTGATGAAATTGAAGAAAAATTCGTGAGAAGACTAAAGAAAGGATCAGGCAAGTACCAAGGAAAGTTTCCCTTCAAATGTTTTAACTATGGAAAGATAGGTCACTTTGCATATAAGTTTCCACATCAGCAGAAGGACCAGAACTATGAAGGAGAAGAGAAGTACAAATCCAAGAGATTTAGTAAAAAGTAAATTTTATGTGTAAACAATGATGACTCTTCAGAAAACACAGATAGTGACTCCTTGTGTGAAGATAAGGTCAATGAATTTATGCTTATGGCCCAAGAGGATTATGATAATAAAATCACATGAAGCAATGTTGACGAGGAAGAAGCTATGGTTGATCTGGAAGGAGAACTGATCAGTGCTCTAGAAGAGATTGACAGACTCGGACTTAAGAAGAGAAAGCAAAAAAAATTGTTGATACAGTTCAAGAAAGACAGTAAAAAACCTAATGAAGACTTTTCCCTGCTAAAAGTGGAATTAGAAGAGGCAAAGAAAATCGAAGACATTCTGAAACAACAATTATCAGAAAAGAAGGCAAGATGTGAAGCTCTGGAATAAAAAGTAGTGAAAACTAGGAAAGAGTTGGAGAAGTTCCAAGCCTTGTATCATCATAATCTATCAAGTATCAAAGCCTCAGAAGGATTAGCCATCATTCTGAATCAGCAAAGGAATCCAAAGTTGAAAACAAGTTTGGGTTATGAAGAGGGATCAAGTAGTGGTCATCCAAGCAACAAAGAACCCATCAAGTTTGTCAACTATACAACCAATGACAACAACAAACCTGCAGAAACAAAAGAAGATAATCAGTCGCTCAAGAGGAGTAAAGAAAAAGGTACTAGAACTGAAACTGTAGAACAGTGAAGTGATACACCCTCTGCTCAAAGAAATCATTAGCATGGAAGAAATTGACCTGCTCAAAGAAGACAACCATTTTCCAAGTACAAAGGATTTTTTTATGAATATTATTTTTTTTGTTCTAACTTTGGTCACAAAGTTGTAAACTGTTCTTTAAGATTTAGATACGAGCAATCAAGACACTCAAGGAATAGATATCTGCCACAACAAAGAATGAGACAGCCAAGTAACAAACCACCACAGACTGCAAATCATGTGATGGTTGGGAAAAGAACACAGGTTAAGCATACCGATCATTATGATCCTTTATTCAACGAACCATAATGTTACACCTGTCATAATTATGGACATAAAGTTGTTGACTGTCGCTTAAGGAACTATGAACCAAATTTGAATCCCTCTGCTGAAAATATCAAGGTTTGGAAGAAGAAAGAAAGTGACAAGTGTGGATTAGTGTTGTCAGCTCAAAGGAAAAAGAAACCTTGGTATATAGACATTGGATGCTCCAAACATATGATGGGAGACAAAGGTAAGTTTATATCTCTAAGTGAAAACAAATCAGGAAACGTAACCTTTGGAAATGATGCTCCTGGTAAAATCAAGGGTAAAGGGATGGTGAGTTTGAGTAATGGTAAAGGAAAAGCCTAGGATGTTCTTATTGTGGATGGGTTGAAACATAATTTGTTCAGTGTAAGTCAAATGTGTGACAGAGGATGTGAAGTGGTGCTCACCTCCAAGGATCGCAAGATAAAGTTTGTAAACTCAGGACAAGTGGTGGCTAAAGGCATAAGGACAGATAATAATAATAATAATAATAATAATAATAATATATTTTTAAGGTCATGTCCAAGCCAGCACACCAAATTGGTGTATGAGACCCCCTTGTTTGTGGGACAAGGGACCCCCCTCTGCCCAACGATTTGACTGGTAAAGTCTACAAAGAAGATAGAGAGGAGTGTCATCTAAGAAAACATGATGAAAATTGGTTATGGCATAGAAGACTTGGACATTTAAATTTTGACCACTTAATCAAGCTCAAAAATCTTGAGGCAGTAAAAGATCTTCCAAGAATATCAAAGCCACAAGATTCTGTGTGTAAACCCTGCCAAATAGGAAAGCTAACCAGAACATAGTTTAAATCAAAGAGTTCCACTTCAACAGAGAAACCACTTCAGTTAGTTCATATGGATTTATGTGGACCATCAAGACAGGAAGGCACAAGTAAGGAAAACTACTTTATGTTGGTCATTGATGACTACTCCAGACTCACTTGGGTTGCTTTTCTCAAAGAAAAAGATGAAGTATTTGAGAAATTTAAAATATTCAAGGCTTTAACTGAGAATCAAACAGGTAAGAGGTTAAAGGAAGTAAGATCAGACAGAGGAGGAGAATTTATGTCAAGTGATTTTAAGGAATTCTGTGATAAAAATGGGATCAAGAGAGAATACACAATCCCAGGAACTCCACAGCAAAATGGAGTAGTTGAGAGGAAAAACAGAATTGTGCAACAAATGGCCAGGTCAATGATGAATGAGAAGAACATTGGTTAAACCTACTGGGTAGAAGAAATACACACAGCAGTCCATGTTCTTAACAAATCCCACCTCAGACCACACAGTGACAAGACACCTTATGAACTATGGTATGGAAGACCTGCTTCAATTAAACACTTCAAAGTCTTTGGGAGTAAGTGCTACATAAAAAATAATAATGAGAACCTTGTAAAGTATGATGACAGGGCTGATGAAGGCATCTTCTTAGGGTATGCTACAAACAGTGAAGGATACAGATGCTATAATAAGAGGTTGCATAAATTGGTTGACTGTATTGACATAAAAGTTTATGAAGGAATTCCAGTAAGAGAGGTGAACAATATTGAATCAACAATAAAGGATATAGATGAATTTGAAGCTCAACAGGTCCAAGAATCAGAACGAGAATACTCTGAGTCAGATGAAGATGCAAATACTCAAGTAAACTCAAATTAGTAGACAACATGAAATTCTTCTTCCAGAATTACTCAAAAGAATCATCCTGCAAGTCGGATAATTGGTGAAAAAGACAAAGGTGTACAAACCAGGAGAAGGATAATAAAAAACACTGAGAAATCACATATAGCCTTCATATCCATGGTAGAACCCAAGAACTTCAATGAGGCCAGTAAAGATGTAAATCGGTTAAAGTCAATGAATGAGGAACTGGACCAGATTGAAAAGAATGACACTTGGGAACTCGTTTCTAGGCCAGCAAATAAAAATTCAATAGGTTCAAAATGAGTCTACAAAAATAAGATGAATGAGCAAGGAAATATTCTAAGAAATAAATCTAGATTGATCTACAAAGAATATGCTCAAATAGAAGGACTGGACTTTGATGAAACATTTGCGCCTGTAGCAATATTAGAAGCTATTAGAATGTTTCTTTCCTATGTTTGTCATAAGAAGTTTAAAGTCTATCAAATGGATGTCAAGTCAGCTTTTCTAAATGGAGATCTAAAAGAAGAAGTCTATATGGAACAACCGGAGGGATTCCAACTGTAAGATAACCCTGACTTTATCTGCAAGCTGAAGAAAGCCTTATATGGGTTAAAACAAGCTCCTCGTTCCTGGTATCATAAACTGGATACATATCTACAAGACAAAGGATTCAAGAGAGGAACAGTTGACAACAATCTATATATCAAAACAAAGGGTAATGATTTGTTGATTGTCTTGGTCTACGTAGATGACATCATCTCCGGTAGTAATAATGCTTCACTGGTACAGTGGTTTGCTTATGCCATGCAGTTTGAGTTTGAAATGTCTATGATAGGGGAACTACCATTTTTCCTGGGTCTGCAGATTACTTAGAGGTCTGAAGGAATATTTCTTTCTCAAGAAAAATATCTAAAGGAAATGTTGAAAAGGTTTCAAATGGAAGATTCTAAACCTGTGAGCACACCTATGGTCACTGGATGTAAGTTAAGCAAGGATGATGACTCACCTGATGTTGATCAGATTTCATATAGGTATATGATAGGCAACTTGTTGTACATAACAACATCTCGTCTAGACATAATGCATGTTGTTGGAATCATAGGAAGGTATCAGGTCGTACCCAAACATAGTCATTTGTTAGATGTCAAAAGAATATTCAGATACTTGAAAGGAACAATGGACTATGGCCTATGGTATCCTAGGAATCATAAATTTCAACTATCGGTCTATTCAGATGTTGATTGGGATAACTGCGTGGATGAAAGGAAAAGCACGAGTGGAGGTTCATTCTTCTTAGGAGATTCCCTTGTCTCATGGTTGAGCAAGAAGCAAGGTTCCATTTCCTTATCAATAACAGAAGTTGAATACATTGCAATTGCCACTTGTTGTACCCAAGTATTGTGGATGATTCAGACACTTGCATACTTGGAGGTAAAATCTACTGCACTGATCCCAGATCATTGTGATAATACCAGTGCAATTAGTGTGTCAAAGAATCATGTCTTTCACTCAAAGACCAAGCATATACCCATCAAGTATCACTTCTTGAGGAAACAAGTAACCAACTTTGTGGTTTATGTGCATTACATTCCATCCAAAGATCAGATTATTGATATCTTCACTAAACCGCTTACACAAGCTCAGTTTGAGTATCTACGCCAGAAGTTGGGCGTGACCCCATTATCAACTTAAGAGCATCCATTCTGTCAGGGGGAGTATGTGTTAGTTGAATATCTTATACCTCCGAAGAATACGACAACAGCTCAGGGGGAGCATGATCTCTTTGCCATTGATGTCAAAGGGGGAGAAAAGGAGAGATACAGATGTTACAGTTGGAGATCTAAGTAAAACAATGCAGTCGTTCAGGGCTGCCATCAATGCCAAAGGGGGAGATTGTTGGCATGTTTTCAGGCAGAGTTTTCTTTTCATTGATGGAAAGAACAACAATGACGTTGGCAGGTTTCTAGGCAGAGCATGTATGGAAAGAACAACAACGAAGACACAGAAGAGAAAGCTCAAGAAGCTCAAGAGGAATAACGTGAGTGTGCATCGATGGAAAACAAGCAAGGAGTGAATAGTATGCAGGAACAACAAATCTAAGAAGAGATAGCGCTTTGCGCTTTCCAGAAGAGCAGTCGGGGTCCAAGAGAAGGACTCATATAAGGTTCAAAGGTCGAGGCCTTTGACACTGAGACATCCTTCTGGATCAAGAAGAAGCATAAGATCCTAAGGAGGAGCGACAGTGGCCGTCGGATCAGAATCAAGTGACTAGAGGAAGCATAGATGAGGAGATCAGATCTCAACCGTTAGATCTAAGTGTGTAGACCAACAATTTTTGGATCCTAAGGAAAGTGCATGAGACAAGTCCTGAAGTCATTGGAACCATCCATCGTCCAGCAAACACGTGGTGAGTGATCAACATTTCGCTGACTCGGGAGTTGGAGAAGTCAAAGGAGCATGGTGTGGGAACTCGTGATACATGAGGTCACGAAATAATCTTGGTCATTGGATCCAAAGGACACGTTGTGGACGATCAACATTTCACTGACTTGCGAGTTGGAGAAGTCAAAAGAGAGTGGTGTGGGAACTCGCGATACACGAGGTCGCGAAAAAATCCTAGCCATTGGAGCTAGAGGACACGTGGCGATCAATTAGCATTTCACTGACTGACACATTGGAGGAGTCAAAGGAATGTGACACAGGAACTCACGATATGCGAAGTTGCAATGATATTTGAGCCGTCAAATCGATTAAAATTTCTGGATCGTTGATTTGACAAGCGAAGTGCTTGAATGTTCGACCTGTGATCATAGCCAAGGTCACATCATCGAAGGTTGGAGGAAGGAGCTAGTCCAGCTAAGATCCATTTCGGAGATCGTGACTTGGGAGAGTCGAGAAATCTTATACCAAGATTCCCGAAGTCGCAAGTCACGAAGTACCTTCTAGATAAGCGCTTGGTCACAACTGGTGGTCATATGAGAGGAAGGAGCTAGCAGTTAAGCTCTATTTCGGAGATCAAGAGTTGGAAGAGTTAGAGTTGGCTCACGCTCAAACACCCGACACGTGAAGTCGTGATATTGATTGCAGTCGTCGATTAGAGGGTGAGATCTCGACTATTGATCTGATACGAAGCGCTCTTTGAATAAGTGTTTGGTCACAGCTCATGGTCATGTGAGAGGAAGGAGCTAGTCCAACTAAGCTCCATTTCGGATATCGTGACTTGGGAGATTCGAGAAGCCTTATACCAAGATCCTCGAAGTCACGAGTCTCGAAGCACCTTATGAATAGGCGTTTAGTCACCGCCAGAGGTCACTTGGAAAGAAAATATAGGAACAAGCTAGTGTTGTTAAGCTCCATTTTGGATATCGCGAGATGGGAGATTCAAGGAAAATCGTAGAAGAACATCGCGATATGCGAAATCACGAAATTAATTTTGAACTGGCGCTTGGTCACCGCTGGTGGTTGTGTGAAAGGAAGGGGCTTAGCTAGAAGAGCTAGCGCCCACTGTGCAGTATTTCTCAAAGAAGGAAAAGGCACCAAGAGATGAACGCACGAAGATTTTCTCAGTAACTACTAGAACGAAGTGACGGTGTCTGCCAGAGAATTCTAGGAGTTGTAGGGTGACTTTCAGAGGAGCTGAAGAGTCTCAAGGTAACTGCCATTGGAGTGTAGACTCATTATAGAGGCGATTGATAGATGGAAAAGTGTCAAAGAATGTTACAGCCGATGAAGCCAAAGAATCTCAACATAACGACCAGTGATGATGAACGCATGAAGCTAACCACCATAGAAGATGAAGAGTGGCTATGTTGATCATGAGATGACTTGACGAGGGAACAGAGGCAGCAGAGTTATGTGAAGGAATTCTACGATTGATCCTGGTAGATGTGATGAAAAATTTGCAGCGAACGACCTGTAGGGATAATAGTGATGCAATGAAGAGTATGCAATGGCATAGCACATGAAGAATGTAGAAGGTGCACAGAGATTATAAAAACACAGAACATAGAAGAGATCAGGGTTGTTGTTGAGAGTGAATTGTGCAGGTAAAAGAAGACTATGTGCAGTAGCTGAAAGAGAAAAGACTGTGTGCAGAGACAGAGTAGAAGAACAGAAATCCCAAAGAAGAATGCGAGCAGGAAGACACTAATGCAGGCAGAGCATAACAATGTAGCAGAACAGTGATGAGACTGGTAAGCTATTTATAAATACTGTATCACTGTAATAAGTTTCAGTAACAAAGTTTTATATTTCGGGGAGGTTGGGAGGTATTAGGAAGGATTGGTGTCCTCAGATTTTCAAGTGGGTGCTTGAACACAGGGAGTTGTAGCATCTGGTTGCAGCCAGAAAAACCAAGGTGGCAGGGTGGTAAAAGGGAGAATTTTTGTTCTATGTTATACAGGTTGGTGCCTGTGTGATTGGAAGTTGGTGCTTCCATCCAGTTGGTGTTGGAACACTTAGGGAGTTGGTGCTTCCTTCTAGTGGGTGCTAGAGAATCCAGAGAGTAGGTTCTCTCAGCAAGTAGCAGCTTGCAAAACAGAGGTGGTAGCCTCATTATGAGTTGGTGCTCATAAGAATGATAATGTATAGAAGATAATTATCATATCAAGAAGAAGAGGTTTTCTCCCTTTATGGGTTTCCTCAAGAAATATCAGTCTCTGTAAATTTCATGTGTGTGATTGGTGTTGAATATTCTATTGTTGCATTATTATGATTGTCATTAAGTGTTCTGTAAAGAGTTTAAATGGGTATAATTGTTTAAGCACATTAACAATTGATTCACCCCCCCCCCCTCTCAGTTTTCCAACACTGTATTTGTAACTCTGGGAGATTCAGTATCCTCATCATGAATCTCATCTACATGATGTTTCCTTGATCTACTGAAGGTTGCATCCTCATTGAAGGTGACATCTCTGCTAGTCTCGATCTGACGTTGACTAGGAATGTAAACTCGGTATTCATTCGATGTCTCATTGTATCCAAAAAATATACCCTTCTTTCCTGAAGGGTCCAACTTCAATCTCTTGTCCTTGGGGACATGAACATATACAGGACAACCAAATATCCTCAGGTGGCTGACCTCTGGATTTTCACCTGTAAACATCTCTTCTGGTGTCTTGTTCGCAAGTACACGGTGGGGACTTTGTTATGCACATATACTGCAGTTATGGTTGTTTATGCCCACATATGCATTGGTAAGTATTGATCATGAATCATGGCCTTCACGTCTTCCATGATTGTACATTTGTTTCTTTCTGCCACGCTATTTTGTTGAGGATTGTAGGGAGTAGAGAGCTCCCTCTTAATCCCAACTTCCTTGCAAAATGTCTTAAATTCATCTGATGTGAATTCTCCTCCATTATCTTACCTTAATATCGTTATCTTCTTTTTTGAAAGGTTTTCAACAAGTGCTTTGAATTATTTAAACTTGTTGAATACTTTACTTTTAGCTTTCAAAAAATAAATCCAAGTTTTACATGAGAAATCATCAATAAATGAAACATAGTATACATACCCGCTAAGTGAGGTGGATGACATCGTTCCACACATATGAATGTATCATTTCCAAGGCTCCTTTGTCTTTGTTATCACTTCTTGGAAATGGTTTCTTCACGTGCTTACCTTGTGCACATCCCTTGCATATGCCTTTATGATTGAATTGGATTTCTGGAAAACCTGTCACCATATTGCTTACGATCGATGGGGATTTGTAATGTATGTGAGCAAATATTCTATTCCAAAGATCACTTGGAGTGACTATAGTGTGCACTAATGTTGAAATTGAATGTCCCTTTAATTTGTAAATGCCTCCTTCTTGAACACCAATCACTACAACATCATCAATAGATTTTCCTTTTGCCCACATGAGAACTTCACCATCAATAAAAGAAACTTTGAATCCTTTCTCATCCAAAGTTGAGATAGAAAGGAGATTCTTCTTTAAACCAGGCACATACAAAACATCCTTCATATTCATAGGTTTTCTGGAATCTAATTTGTAGGATGCTTCTCCTACTCCTTTAATGGGATACTGGTAGTCATCACTAAGCTTCACTTTGTGAGGTGAATCTTTCTGAACTAATTCTAAGAAGGAATCCTTGTAACCTGTCATGTGCTTAGAAGCACCACTATCAATAAGACGTGTGTCACTTCCATGAGTGTCAGTACCTATAATATCTAATATCAATACATATTCTTTGCTTGAGTCTTCTTCTTTGGTTTTCTCATGATCGGGTTCATCATCTTTTGTGGCATGAGCATGATGTCTTTTATACTTTCCTTCCCTGACTTGACCTTTGGAGTTGGGACAATTTATTTCAATGTGTCCCATCTTCTGACAAATGTAGCATCTGTAACTTGAGAAATCCTTCTTAAACTTGTGTGTCTTTTGTAATCCATGAGGCTTCTTGTGTGAATGAACTTCCTTCTTTTTCTTTCATTTTTTAGCATGAGCTGCTAGAGCTTGATTTTCTTCATCACCTAGTTTCTCTTCTCTTGCTGTCAATCTAGCTTCTTCCCGAGTGCAATCCTCCCATAGTCTACTAAAATTTGTTAGCCTTCTTCTTGAACATATTCCCTGAATGAATGATTCCCAAAATCTGGGGAGACCATTCAAGGTAGTCATTACTAATTATGCTTCTTCAATTGTGTCTCCAATGGCTTCAAGTTATTCTTTGATTTGAGACACCCTTGTGAAGTATGATTGGATAATTTCCGAACTCTACATCTTCACATTCTTGAGTTGTGTACTCAAGTTCATCTTCCGATTGATATTATTTCCTTCATACAATCAGGATAAGGCATCAAATTTTTGCTTGGGATTTTCCAATGATGAGACATGAGGGATCAAATGATCCTTGATAGAATCAGAAATGATTATGTTTTCCTTAACTAGATTATTTTTGTGTATTTCCTTGACCTCATCTTCATCAAGTCCTGGAACTTATTCTTTGACAAAATCTTCTACGTCATTCTCTTCTAGATTGAACATCACTCTATACTTCCATGCTCGGAAGTTATCAACAACCTCAAGCTTCTCATATATCTTGGTACTAGGTTCCATCTTGTTATTAAACGATAATGCAATAAGAATATTTTTTCAAAGAAGGGTTTTGAACTTACCAGAGAGTGTTGTATGCCAAGGTGAACTGCTACAACTTGAATCTGCAACTACCAAGACATCTTGAGCTAGGGTTTATGAGAAAACCATAATTTTTCAAAATGTAAATTTTGGAATTCTACTCCGAGAGAAAGGTGTTCCCTCCTTAACAGATCTCCTTGGTGGTTTTACTTTTACCAACGTCCTCTATAAAGTGGGAGAAATCACCTTCTAGGGTTTTGAGTAGTCATCGGTAGTTGCAGCAATTGCAACACCAGTTGCAGATTTCAAAACTTCATCAAACTGAGAATCTAAACCTAAGGAAATATGTGCTAGGGTTAGGAGAGTCTTCCTATGGTATCGGTTTTCCCAGTGAGTTCTTCTAGACTTTGCAAATGTCTTCTTTCAGGCCTACTCTGATACCATGTTAAAATTTATTTTAAGCAGTTAAGTGTGTTCAATATTCGTTAACAATATATTATTAAAATGATAATTGCATGCATAAGGATCACTGAAAGAAAGAAATCCACATTATACACAATATTTATCCTAGGAAATCCTCATGGGGGAGAAAACCTAGCAAAGTTTCTTCAATACAAATTCTTCAACAAGTACAATGTCTCTCCTAAGAGAAATCTCACCAAACAAAAGATAAAACCAGAAACCCTAACCATAATAGGGTAGATCAACACTAGAACAAGATAGTCCTCCAACAGATAACCAAAACCCTTTACTAGAACACCCTTCCTCTGCAGTTTCCTCTCCTTCTCAGACTTGCAAACTTCTTCTTGTGTGAGAGAGATTGTGTTGTTTGTTCTCCAAGTGAGGTGCCTAGCTTCTTATAACTACAAATTGAGCCACCTATAAATAGCTCAGGGTCGACTTGTACACTTTACCCTTCTAATTTACAATTGACTTTTTCCAAGGCACAATAAGGCTGACTTTTACAAAGGAACAATAGGGCTAACTTTGCAAATATAACATAATATAATTCTTTATGGTTTTGTCTTGGTATAATACAATATTGAAACAATAGGAATATATTTTGAAGCTACTCAAACTTCAACATGTTGATTATCTTTGTAGTTCATAAACCAAGTAAAGGCTCAAGCTCAAAGTGTGGCACCAAATTGTGCCATTTATTTATCTTCATCCGTTATGTCGGTTGCATCCCAGAATTTTTTGCAAACAAACCAATGTCGTTTTGGATCCTCGTCTCCTTCGTAGATTGGAATGTGGTTGATCCCCAATGTCACTTTATTAGATTTTTTTTTGGCTGTGACTATTGCGAGTATTTGAGTCGAAGTCGAATGGGAATTCAAACTATTTTCTTGAGTCAAAATCAGAATATTCGACTCGACCGATATGATCTGTTGTCAGTCTTCAGGAGGGATATATTTAATTGCTAACTACTCTTGTTCTTTGCTTGAACTTGGGACATCTGTTTGACAAGATTTATCTATATATTAAATGAATCGTCCTCTGTAGGGTCACGTCAATTCCTTATCGTTGTCTATTGAATTTTAATCTTCCAATAATAAATTTGGCAGGGGGGAGGAATTTGTGAGGTCTCTTACATGAAATCCTATATCTTCTGGTTGTTTTTCTTGTGTTTAAATGAGCACCATGTCTCTTATCTGACCAACATTGTCAGTTTGACACCATAATCTTGGTGATTATGTATCCACATGAATTCTTTGTCGGAGGAATTATGCAATACATGGGATAGGACTTCTTGTAGGAGAAAGTTGAACCACGGGTCTCGAATCATCGATCTCCATATCAACTTGGTCATCTTCTTGTTGGGCGCCACCAGATGCCATGATCAATTGCAAGCTTCTCCTCCTCTCAGGAACCATTGGGGTGCTCTCAAGGGCTGCTCTAGCGATCTACCATTCCTGGATAGGTTTTCTATGAGATTTTAGGGGATCCCTCTCATTTCGAAACTCTTCTCACCTCTTTTGTCTCTTACCCCGCTCTAGTTTTTTTATATTCATTGAGGGTTTGTGTATTTTTGTTCAACGTTCAAACTTCACACTTGAATTAGTTATATTCCTCTTGACTTCTGACATTTTCGAATTGGGTGTGCTTTGACTTCGACTTTATATCATCTCATAGATCATCCAACCCCTCGACATCGGCCTTACTTACTCACGGTCGATGGTGTTTATCATTTCTTTTATGCTCATTTCTTCAATAAGTATTCCCAAGCTTCTCTAGTGTCTTTGCAGTTAGATTCCAAGAATTGTTCCCACTCGTCTTGTCTCTCTTTCTAGTTAGAGTTTGGAGGAGTATTTTTCAATAGGGGTTGTTACTCAATGATGTCTGTTGCTCCTTTGTCTAGGATAAATTGATGAAGTAATGATGGAACAGTGCAAAGAAACCCGTCATGAAGTTCTATATAAAATTTATTCTTAATGGTTTGGACTGAGTCTCTATCATTGGTTGCTTTTTGTTCAATGTAGTCTTGCACGATCCTCTCGAACCACTCATTTGGGTGTTTTCTTCCTTCATTTATGATTTTATGCATCAAGTTCTCATCGGGATTTAGTCTGCGCATTAGACTAGCTGAGATATTCATAAAGTGCCTCTGGAATGGTTTCTAGAAATCATTTGTGCATCTTCAAGAAGAACCGAGTATGGGATTTTGATAGCGTCAGCCAATTTCTTCTTGTGTAGTTTCTAATATAGTTGGTAATTTTACGCTCCCATCATTCACATGTGTCTTCCAAAAATAACATATATGTGCCTTTGTTATGCATGATCAAGTTCGGAACTACCGGCAACAGAACCAATGTTGTAGTCTGAGAGAAAGTATGATATAGTTACCAATAGATCCTTACATAGAGAAACGCATAATATAACATCATATAAAAGATCACATAGCCATATAGACAGACATACACAAGAGGTGAGAGAACCATCAAATATTTTTATTATACTCAAAACATTTGTTTCTTACATTCCATTCATAATCATATATATATATATATAATGTTACCAATCAATAATATTCTTTAATTGTTGAGTCGGTAAACTCTAACTATCTATTTGACCGAATTCCTAACTCACAACTTCAATCGACTTGGTTAGTCGACTGGCGGGTCTAGACGGCAGAGACGACTAGCCCCTATAACATTACTCCATATACCTCGCAAAAGAATGGAGTTGTCGAGAGAATGAACACGATGTTGACGGAAAAGGAAAGGAGCATGTTCAATAGTGTCGAGCTCGCACGAGAATTCTAGGTAGAGGCAGTTGAAACTGCATGATATTTGGTAAATAGGTCTCCTTCATCAATGCTAGTCAACTCAACTTCACATAAGGTATGGTTTGGTAAGAATCCTTCACTTTCACATCTTAGATTTTTCAGTTGTGATGCATTTGTGCATGTTCCCAAGGAAAAGAGAACCAAGCTAGACAATAAGGCATCCAAGTGTATCTTCATCACGTACAAGGAAGGAATGAAAGGATATAAGTTGTGGGATCATGTATTGAGGAAAACAATTTATAGTATAGATGTGGTATTCAAGGAAGTCAAAGGAAATTCCACGATTGAAGAGTCTCGAATGAAGAAAGAACCAGAGAAGTTGGTATTTGAGTTGAGGAATGAAGACCATGATTTAGACGAGTCAACTAAATCAGATGAAGAGATGGAACAACTAACTCTAGTTGTAAGCAGGTTTGAATGAGTATGTAAACCATCTCAAAGGTATAGTCCACCTAATTTTCATTCTGCATTTGTGTTTTCTACCACTGATGATGATCCCAAGTCATTCAGGGAGGAAGTCGACTCGATAGAGGGTAAACTCTGGAAGGATGCCATGGTCGAATAAATGGAATCAATGCACAAGAATGATACATGGGATTTTATTGAGCTACCTAATGGAAGGAAACTCATCAGTAGCAAGTGGGTGTTCAATAAAAAGTAGAATGAAACATGTCAAGTTGAGAAGTTCAAAGCTCGACTGGTGGTGAAAGTGTATTCCTAGGGTGAGGGATTCGACTTTGGTGATATTTTCTCTCCCGTTGAAAAATTAACTTTCATTAGAATACTCATGTCTTTCGCTGCAACAATTGATCTTTAGATAGAGAAAATGGATGTGAAGAAAATGTTCCTACATAGGGACCTGGAAGAAGAAATCTACATGAAACAACCTGAAGGATTTGCAGTAAAGGGAAAGAAAGAGTTGGTGTGCAAGTTGAAAAGATCCATTTATGGTCTAAAGTAGTCACCAAGGATGTGGTACCAGAAGTTTGACACATACATTCTTATTTTGGGATTTGTGAGAAGCAAGGTTGATCACTGTGTATTTTCCAAGGAAGAAGCCAGTCCTTTCATATATGTAGCTTTTTATTTCGATGACATGTTATTGGTCGGAAACAATATGGAAGTTATAAAGGAGTTGAAGATGCAACTACCCTCCAAGTTCGACATGAAGGATCTTGATGCTGTGAACTTCATTTTGGGAATGGAGATCAAGAGAGATCGGGTAGTTAGAAAATTTTGGTTAAACTAGAGAAAATATATTGAAACAGTCTTAAAGAATTTCAACATGCAGGATTGCAAACCGGTCAAGGTACCAATTCTTGTGGGGGAAGAAATAATTGTTGAATAGTGTCCAAATACACAGGAAAAAATAGAGGACATAGCATGTGTTCCCTATGCTAGTGTTGTTGGTAGTATGATATATGCAATGGTCTGCACTCGACCAAATATTTCTCATGTTGTGGGAGTATTGAGAAGTTACATGTCGACACCTAGGAAAGAGCATTGGACTATCATCAAGAGAGTGTTCAGGTACTTGTGTGGCACAACATAATATGTGATATGTTACCAAGGGAAACCTAAGACTAATAGGAAAGTGAATGCACATGGCTTTGTCGACGTCGATTGGGCTAGAGATATTGATTGAAGAAGGTTGAACAAAGTATATGCATTCAAGATGTTCGGTGGAGCAATTAGTTGGATGAGTAAGAGACAAATGGTTGTAGCCTTGTCAACAACAGAAGTTGAATACATGGCAGCCACTCGTGCAAGAAAAGAGGTTGCATGGTTGCATAGATTATGTTCATGGATTGGGTTTGAGCAGCAAGCTATGATAATAAATTGCCATAGTGAAAGTGCAATTTTCTTGGCAAAGAACCCAGCTTACCATTCCAAGATGAAACATATTGATGTACAATACCATTTCATGAGAGACATGGTGGAAAGAACGAAGGTGTTGCTGGAGAAGGTAGACACTTTCAAAAACATAGCAGACTCTTTGACGAAGTATGTGGGTATTGTGAAGTTCTCTTTGTGTAGAGAGACAATGGGAATTGTTTCCCTGGTTCATTGAACACAAGTTTGGGTTCTCCTATATCGGAAAAGAAGACAACAAGTGGGAGAATGTCGGGTTGTTATATTCTTTGTAGTGAAAACACAATCAATCGAATGGCTAGTCGAGGTGGATCAACTAGGTGAATGTTCGACTGGACGATTAATTCAAGTCGATGGTAGTTGGTCAGACAGACAATAGGTAGGTTGAAGTCAACCAACTAGAGATCAACATCACTGCA
>ML846130.1:33236-44314 GCA_009831015.1 Picea engelmannii | reverse complement strand
ATAGAGAGATTTATTAGACACTGCTTGAGAGTACAACTTTCTCGGTTCAATCCCCATAGACTTGCTTGTTGGTTTGATCTAGTCCTAAGGCTTTCAACTGCCCCTCCTCTGTTGGAATTTCTTTGGATGATATCGGAGGTTCAAATGACTTTTCATTGTCTTTTTTCTTCTTTACCTGTTTTCATTGCTCCTCCTTCTCCTGTACTGGTTTCTCTTCTTGATTTTTCTTCTTACAGTCTTTCGCAAAGTGAGCATGCTCATGACAATACTTTCATTTGAGCAAAATTTTATCATAGTATACTGGTTGTATATGTTTCCATTTGTCTAGAATTAGTTGAATTTCTTCTGGGATCCCCTTATCCAAGTTGACTTCCACACAAATTTGGGCATAAGAAAACATTTCATCCCTTGGTTCTATTTCGTCTATATACATTCCAAGAGTATTTCCTATCCATCTCATTGTATATTCATTCCAATAGTGTAATGGAAGATGTGGTAGGTGAACCCATACTGGTACAACTGACGGGACAATGGACATCATGTTCATGGTTGAAATCTAGATTCCATCTATTCAAGTGCATGCCCTCGCTGCTAAAAAAATAAGGCTCATTCTGGAATACGAGATCCCTATCTTCCTTAGATTCGAACAAGAAGTTGTAAAACCCTCTTCGATAGAAGTAGTGTGTTAATTTTCCCTTGATGAGCACATTCCAATTCCTTTGAATCTAGGTGGCCATTGCTCTAGGGGATGTCCATAAACCAATAAAATGAATAATAACCCCTTATTTAGCCAAAGTTAATGCCATATGTTGTGAATTTGCTGAAGGAAGGGAAATTTAAGGAATCTCATTTAGTTTCTTTACAAGTCTAGAAGGTTGGTGCTTGGTTGACTACCTCATGGATGTTACAAGGGTATGAAAGGATACCGCTTCAGAGCCTAGAGGTGTGTAGCCCCATCTAGGGGAGGAATCGATGGCCGAATCAATAACAATCCAAGCTAGGGTTTATATAGATCTCGTACGCAAATGAAAAATGTCTGAAATTATAACAATGCTTCAAATTTGTTACCAACATTTGAGATTGTAGTAGTTCTTCCTATAATACCACTAATGTTTTCAAAATCATCACTTTGACAGTGTATGTCTTCAAAAATATGGACTATACAACTACATACCAACTCAACATCCAATTCCTCTTAGTTCAACAACAAATTATCTACTATTCCACTTCCTTGTGCATCCTAGACATCATATCTCTACTTATGACTTCATTCAACAAGCTCAACTTTTTATGTTTAGTTATTGCTTTACAAAATTATCTAGTAGTTTTGTTCTCTATTTTCCAATCATTATTTTGTTGCAATAGTATGATCATGAAAGGTCTATCCTTTGTTTTCATATATGTTTCAAACATACTCTGTATCATGAGTTTGTTCAATACTTACATCATGCACTACTACATATTGGAAAAATTGTGATGACTACTTGCGACGAAAGTACTCTTTCGTTGCAAAATTTAAGAGAAAAAGTTCAATTTTTCAATTTTGATCTAAATCCACCCCATATTTGTTGCTCTATCGATGGACACAAACTATCGTTAGTTTTGCGACGATATTCAAGATGGTGGACTACTGTGATGCAGGAGCATCGTTGGCAAGCACACAGAGGCGGGACCACTCAACACGTGAGAGTTCTTCCAGAACTTCAACATGGGTAGTTACAACCGATTTCGGAATCCACCTCCACTCAGCGCCGGAATTCACCTTTGGAGGCACGCTTGAACCGGTGCCGAATTTTACCCTTTGAGGCAAGTTTTGAAATTGTAAACAGAGCAAGAGTTTCCACTTCGGCTCTAGAATGCGACTGAACTAAGATAGTGTAGGATGAACTTTAGAGTCGGCAAGTAGCTAGGGGAAACCCTAGAAACATTTTTGAGTTATGTAGAAGTTTGTACACCCAGTTGAGAGAGCTGCAATACAAAGATAAATTAGTTGTAAGAGAGAACTACGAGTTAGCAGGAGATATCAGTGTTTTGAGTTACTGTAATTTTGAATGTATTATGTAGCCATTAGGCACTTGTGAATATAATAGAATGGAAAATTGACCCAAATATATGGTGTGCAGAATGTGTGCATTTTCCTATCATTTCTGTTTACATGAACAAGTAGATGGAACTGTGAGTTTTTCCAGTTTAAATTGTTTCTCTTCATTGGAAGCTATGCAAGGTGTGCATCGATCCAGAGAGGAATGTAAGGAGATCAGGAGGAATTTCTCTATGAGAAATACCATGGGTCTGAGTTCTCAAAATCCCTCAAATGCAAGGAGTGTGCAGGAAATCGAAGTCTGAACTAGACAAAGCTCAGGAGGGATAACGCCTCAGAAAGTGTTATCGAGATCCAAGAACTCATTCCCTGGAAGGAACAAAGATCAAGTCTTCGAAGACTTAGAAAATCTTCTAAGTCTGAAGTGAGTAAAATTTCAGGAGGAAGAATGTCGTTGAGCGTTGGATCATGGTGGAGAATCCCGCAGATCGTCTGATTTGAGGTAGGAGTGCAGGCTTTAACACTACGTAAATCCAGGAGGGGAGATCGCCAAGATCTGAAAGGATGGTGGAGAGTCCTTAAGGAGAAACGTCGAAACCCCGCTAGCCGTTGGATAAGGTGGAGCTGTGAGGAGGTTAGCTGCGAGGGATTTTTGATGTCCAAAGCTCAGGAGGAATAGTGACCATCGATCTCAAATAGATCTAGACCATTGGTCCATTTCATAATTTCGGGTACCGCGAGTTGGAAGGACATAGATCCTTGTCTCTCAAAACCCCGAATCACGAAATAGTGAAATAGCGAGGTCAGATGTGGATTGTAGATCCCAGGGATTATTGTGAGCTGTTGATCGAACGCCAAGGCATTTCAGCATTTCAGCATTTCGGTACTTCGACATTTCGGCCATCGGGGATTCCAAGGAGTAGAGATATTCCTTGCATTCTGATTTCGTGAAACACGAAAACCTGAAAGAATAGGCGCTAGGACATTTCGGCATTCTGGTAACCGGGGATTCCAAGGAACAAAGATATTCCTTGCATTCTTATTTCGTGAAACACAAAAACCCGAAGGAATAGGTGTTGGGACATTTTGGCATTTCAACAACCGGGGGTTCGAAGGACAAAAGGATGGGACGCTTGACTTGTGAAGTCCCATTCCATGATATTTCAGCAACTGGGGGTTCGAAGGAAAAAAGGATGGGACGCTTGACTTGTGAAGTTTCGATCCATGATAAGTGCCTTTTTTGTCTTAGCGCTTGGAAAGGCAAACTGAGCATTTGTGGGGGACCTGTGTGTTCATTCGAAGGATTCCAGTTTGGAACCAGAAGAGCCATTTTGGTTTCGGAACCAGAAGATCTTGACTGGGAGGTCGTGCAACCCTTAGGAGAGATAGGGGGTCTGCATCAGGTGGTATCAAAGCATAAGTTTTTCGTCTGTAGACTTCAGGCGAAGGAGGAAAATAAGGAGACAAAGAACTCAGAGTTGTACTCTGTGTGTGACAAATAGTCAACATAATGCCACCAAGAAGATGAGAGCCGCCTTTAGCCGATCATGTTGTAGAGAGGGAGATGCAAGAGCTTCGTGCCCGATTGGAAACAATGGAAGCAACACAGAGAAGAGCACTTGACATTGGGGATGTCAGTGATGCAGAAAGTGAAGAGGATGAGGTTGAAGAAGCTGCAGGAGAGGATGCTGCAGAAGAATGTTTGTTGAGAGAAGTTGCCAGATTGGGAGGCAGAGCTAAGATAGAGGTCCCCATGTATGAGGGAAATATAGATGCTGAAGAATTGTTGGATTGGATAAGGTCCATGGACAAACACTTTTACTATGAAGATGTTGATGAGGAGAAGAAGGTGAAGCAGGCAGTCACCGAGCTAAAAGGGCATGCAGCACTGTGGTGGGGTGAACTGCAGGCTAAGAGGAGAAATAAAGGCAAACAGAGGATAAAGAGTTGGGACAATATGGTAGCCAAACTGAAGGCTAAGTTCATACCCAAAGACTACCAGATCAATTTGTTCAAGAAGCTACAGAACCTGATACAGAAAGGGATGATAGTCAAGGAGTACATCGAGGAGTTCTACTGGATGAACATTAGAACTAGACAAAGGGAGAGAGATGAAGAAAGGGTTGCCATATATATAAATGGATTGAGATATGAAATCCAGGATTAACTTAGCATGATGTCAGTGAGGACTGTGGAAGATACTTATCAGTTTTCATTGAAGGCAGAGGAGAAGCTGGTCTGAAAACAAAACCAGTGAGGAAGAGGTAAAGGCTCGGTCCCAAGAAAAAGCAAGGGATTTAACCATGACAGAGAACACCAGTCTAAGGATGAGGTTGAGAAACCACACAATCACTCTGAACGAGGAGGCAGTTCACAAGGGAGACAAAATGGTGGAAGAAACTCTTATAGAGGAAGCAACAGAGGAGGAGTAAGGTGCTATAACTATGGAAAGATATGGCACATGTCTTGGGAATGTCCCAAGAAGAAGAAGGAAGGAGGAGAAGCTCAAATTTCAGAAGCACAACGAAGTTATGTTGAGGCAGAAGGAGCAGAGAATGGAGCATCCCTGATGTTGAGAAAAGTTCTCTTAAAACCAGAGGCAAAAATTGAAAAACCAGTGTAGAGAAACAGTCTCTTTAGGACAGCTTGCAAGACTAAGGATAAAGTATGCAAGGTGATCATTGACAGTGGGAGTACTGACAACCTAGTATCCATAGATATGGTGGAGAAATTGGAGCTAAAGACAACTGCACATCCAATGCCATACAAAGTCTCATGGCTGCAAAAAGGACACCAGGTAATGATCGCTAAACAATGCTTGGTTGAAATTAAAATAGGAGGATAAAAAGATGAAATCCTATGTGATGTAATTCCCATGGACGTATGCCACATTTTGTTGGGAATACCATGGCAGTTTGACAGAAATTTCATTCACGATGGAAGGAAGAATACATATACATTGGAGAAGAATGGTAGGACACATATGTTGTTGCCAATGGAGGAGAAGAGAGTGAAAGAGGAAGCCAGCACAAGCATACTTCTCATGAACGGAAAGGAACTCCTGAAGGAAGTCAAGGAAGAACAGGAGATGGAGTTCGCTTTGGTGAGGAAGCCCAGAGTCATCCTTACGAGTGCGTCAATGGATGATTTGCCTGAAGAAGTTCAGGAGCTGCTAGATATTTTTGTTGATATAGTGGTGGATGAGATACCAAACTTATTGCCACCCATCAGGAGTATTAGTCATCATATCGACTTGATACCAGGAGAAATTCTGCCGAACAAGGTAGCATACAGATTAACACCTCGAGAAAATGAGGAGGTGAAGAACCAAGTCCAAGAATTGTTGGATAAGGGTTTGGTCAGAGAAAGTTTGAGCCCATGTGCAGTACCAACTGTGTTAAGCCCAAAGAAATATGGAGGATGGAGAATGTGCATAGACTCAAGAACCATCAATAAGATCACCATCAGGTACAGATTTCTTTTACCGAGAATGGATGACTTAATGGATTGCTTAAGTGGAACACATTTCTTTTCTAAGATAGATTTGAAAAGTGGATATCACCATATCAGGATGAGAGAAGGTGATGAATGGAAAACAGCTTTTAAGATGAATGAAGGTCTGTATGAGTGGCTGGTTATGCCATTTGGCTAAATGAATTCCCCAAGAACTTTTATGAGGATGATGAACGAAATTCTAAAATATTTCATTGGCAAGTTCGTGGTTGTATATCTGGATGATATACTGATCTTTAGCGGGACTAAAGAGGAGCATTTGAGGCACCTAATGCTAGTAATGAGGAGGCTACAGCAGGAGAAACTGCTGATCAATTTGAAGAAGTCCTCTTTTATGAAGACAAAACTCATTTATTTGGGTTTCATGATCTCTTCGAATGAACTGAAGATGGATCCAGAGAAGGTGAAAGTGATCAGGGAGTGGTTGTCACCAAGGAGCATGTTCGAGGTAAGGAGCTTTCATGGTTTAGCAAGTTTTTATGGAAAGTTCATTAGAGACTTCAGTGGGATTTGTGCACCCATGATGGATACAATAAAGAAGCGACACAAGTCTTTTAAATGGACAGAGGAGGCTGAAAAGAGCTTCAACATATTAAAGGAGAAGATGACGGAACGACCAATTCTGGTCTTGCCAAATTTTGAAAAGACATTTCAGGTGAGATGTGATGCAAGCGGAATTGCGATTGGAGCAGTTTTGAGTCAGGATAACAGTCCTGTTGCCTATTTCAGTGAGAAGTTGAATGAGACTAAGAGGAAATACTCCACATACGATAAGGAGTTTTATGCCATAATTCAAGCATTGAAGAAATGGAGGCATTATCTTGTCCCGCAGGAGTTTGTCTTGTATAGTGATAACCAAGCTTTAAAATTCATAACCCGACAAGAAAAACTGAACTACAGGCATGCAAAATGGGTTGAATTTATGAAAAATTTTACTTTTGTCATAAAACATATTGTTGGGAATGCTAACAAAGTTGTTGATGCGTTAAGCAGGAGATGTTTAATTCTGCAAGAATTCCAGGTGGAGACCTTGGGGTTTGAACACCTTAAGGATATGTATTGTGATGATACAGATTTCAAGGAGGCCTACGAAGCATGTACAAGCCCTGTACTGAGATATAGAAGTCAGTGGACAGAGTATATGGTTCAAGAAGGATTGTTGTTCAGAGGAAATCAATTTTGCATACAAAGATGCTCAATGAGGGACAATCTTCTGAAGGAGAAGCATAGTGGAGGATTGGCTGGACATTTTGGCCACGATAAAACATTTACACAGTTGAGCAATTCATACTATTGGCCAGATATGAGAATAGAGGTGATAAAATTTGTGAACAAATGTAGGATCTGCCAACATGCAAAGGGAAAAAGATAGAACACTGGATTGTATCAACCATTGCCAATACCAAAGAGGCCTTGGGATGCAATAAGCATGGATTTTGTGTTGGGATTTCCAAGAACACAAAGAGGATTTGATTCCATATTTGTGGTGGTGGATAGATTTTCAAATATGGCACATTTCATCCCATGCCAGAAGACCAATGACGCAACGCATGTTGCAAATTTGTTTTTCAAAGAAGTCGTGAGACTTCACGGCCTACCCAGGAGCATTGTCTCAGATAGAGACACAAAATTTGTTGGTCACTTTTGGAGGACGTTGTGGAAGAAGATGGGGATGAATTTTTCCTTCAGGTTAGCTTATCACCCTCAGACAGATGGGCAGACTGAGGTGGTAAATAGAAGTTTGGGGGACTTATTGAGAAGTCTGGTTACTGAACACCATAACCAGTGGGATCGGATTCTGCCACAAGCAGAATTTGCATACAATGACTCACCAAACAGAAGCATTGGAAGGAGCCCATTCCAAATACTATATGGAATGCAACCCAGGGGAGTGTCTGAGTTAAGGGACTTGGAACAGGGAGATATCAAAAGCGCTGGAGCAGAGGATTTTGCTGCTGAAATGCAGAGACTCCATAGTTGGATCAAAGAATAATTATAGAGTTCTAATCAGAAATATAAGCACAAAGTTGATCAGCATCGCAGGGAACTTCAATTTGAAGTGGGAGATCAGGTTTTAGCACATCTCAGGAAGGAAAGGTTCCCTCGGGGAACATATAACAAATTGAAGATGAAGAAGATAGGACCCTGTAAGATCTTGAGGAGGTTTGATGCAAACGCCTATGAGATCGAGATGCCAGATGGTGTGGGCATTTCACCCATATTCAATGTCTCAGACCTGTACCCTTACAGGAAAGATGACACGGAAGGATCAGAAGATCAAGGAAAGATTCAGTGGGAAAAGAAGATGCCTGTGGCAGAGAAGCTACGGATGGAGAAGATTCTGGATCAGAGGATTGGCAAGAAGACCAGGAGGAAGACTTATTTTGAGTATCTGGTCAAATGGAAGGGATGCCCAATAGAAGATGCCAGTTGGGAAAATAAAGTTGCTATCTAGAAGCAGGG
Organism: Picea engelmannii; assembly: GCA_009831015.1. Classification (NCBI taxonomy): domain Eukaryota; kingdom Viridiplantae; phylum Streptophyta; class Pinopsida; order Pinales; family Pinaceae; genus Picea; species Picea engelmannii. The sequence continues at coordinate 36,297 of ML846130.1, read as the reverse complement.
AAAGTTAGTAGAGGAGCTCGTGGACAGGAGTCCATGAATTTTTGTCAAGGGGAGTATGATGCAGGAGCATCGTTGGCAAGCGCACAGAGGCAGGACCACTCAACATGTGAGAGTTCTTCCAGAACTTCAACGTGGGCAGTTACAACCGATTTCAGAATCCGCCTCCACTCAGCGTCGAAATTCACCTTTGGAGGCACGCTTGAACCAGTGCCGAATTTTACCCTTTGAGGCAAGTTTTGAAATTGTAAACAGAGCAGGAGTTTCCACTTTGGCTCTAGAATGTGACTGAACTAAGATAGTGTAGGATGAAATTTAGAGTAGGAAAGTATCCAGGGGAAACCCTAGAAACATTTTTGAGTTATGTAGAGGTTTGTACACCCATTTGAGAGAGCTGCAATACAGAGAGAAATTAGCTATAAGAGAAAAATACGAGTTAGCAGGAGATCTCAGTGTTTTGAGTTACTATAATTTTGAATGTATTCTGTAGCCATTGGGCACTTGTGAATATAACAGAATGGAAAATTGATCCAAATGTATGGTGTGCGAACTATGTGAATTTTCCTATCATTTATGTTTACATGAACAAGTAGATGGAACTGTGAGTTTTTCCAGTTTCAATTGTTTCTCTTCATTGGAAGCTTTGCAAGGTGTGCCTCGAGACAAAGAGGAACATAAGGAGATTAGGAGGAATTTCTCTACGAGAAATACCGTGGGTCTGAGTTCTCGAAATCCCTCAAACGTAAGGAGTGTGCAGGAAATTGAAGTCTGAACCAGACAAAGCTCAGGAGGGATAACGCTTTGGAAAGTGTTATCGTGATCCAGGAACTCATTCCTTGGAAGGAACGAAGACTGAGTCTTCGAAGACTTAGAAAATCTTCTAAGTTTGAAGTGAGTAAAAGATTAGGAGGAAGAACGTCGTCGAGCATTGGATCATGGTGGAGAATCCCGCAGATCATCTGATTTGAGGTAGGAGTGCAGGCTTTAACACTGCGTAAATCTGGGAGGGGAGATCGCCAAGATCTGAAAGGACGGTGGAGAGTCCTTAAGGAGAAATGCCAAAACCCCGCCATCCATTGGATAAGGTGGAGCTACGAGGAGCTTAGCGGTGAGGGATTTTTGACGTCCAAATCTCAGGAAGAATAGTGACCATTGATCTCAAATAGATCTGGACCGTTGGTCCATTTCACGATTTTGGGTACTGCGAGTTGGAAGGACAGAGATCCTTGTCTCTCAAAACCCCAAATCATGAAATAGAAAAATAGTGAGGTCGGACGTGGACCATAGATCCTAGGGATTATTGTGAGCCGTTGATCGAATGCCAAGGCATTTCAGCGTTTTGGCATTTCAGAATTTCGGCCACTGGGAATTCCAAGGAGCAGAGATATTCCTTGCATTCTGATTTTGTGAAACACGAAAACCCAAAATAATAGGCGCTAGGACATTTCAACATTCCCACAACTGGGGATTCCAAGGAACAGAGATATTCCTTGCATTTTGATTTTGTGAAATGCGAAAACCCGAAGGAATAGGTGCTGGGACATTTTGGCATTTCGGCAACCGGGGGTTCGAAGGATGAAGGGATGGGACGCTTGACTTGTGAAGTCCCGGTCTATGATATTTCAACATTTCGGCAACTGGGGGTTCGAAGGACAAACAGACAGGACGCTTGACTTGTGAAGTTCTGGTCCATGATAAGCGCCTTTTTTGGCTTAGCGCTTGGAAAATCCAACTGAGCATTTGTGGGGGACCTGTGTGTTCGTTCGAAGGATTCCAGTTTGGAACCAGAAGAGCCATTTCAGTTCTAGAACCAGAAGATCTTGACCGGGAGGTCATGCAGCCCTTCGGAGGGACAGGGGTCTACATCATACTGTCTCAATTTCAACAAAATTGTGTTTTCGTCGCAAGAGCGACACTCACTTTTGACCGTTATAATGTTCGTCGTAAGAGTGACGAATACACCATTATAACCGTTCCCGTCTTTGGCAAAGTGACCTAAATATAAAAAATAAATAGATAAAAAAAAGAAATATTTAGGTCACGGTCGTCGCAATTGCGACGATGGTGACCTAAATTTACCTATAAATATTTGACGATTTAAAGATGTTGCAACAATCTTGCTATTACAACGACGGTTCCGAAAGGGTATTTTTGTGCGGAAGAATTTTGTAGAATATAGTTAGAGGTGGGAAAAAAGTAAAGTGGGTGAAAAGGGTGATGGTAGATGTTATTTCCCTTGCCAAAAATGTTGCCTCATACGTCCCGTAATTATTTTAATAGCAACAACTACAAAACATTGTAGGAAATATGGGCACATTGATGGCGGATCGAATGAATATCGTCCCATGATAATTAGCTATATATTCATTATCTTTTTTTATTATGGTAATTAGATATATATTCATTATCTTTTTTTTTTATTTTGTCAATTTTTTATAAAATTATATATATGTATATATATTGTTTGAATGTTTGTTATAGTATACACTAATTTTGCATGATTGTTTCTATTATAAAGTTAGAGTTTCCCTCTAACTTTCCGCATAATATTGCACCAAGTATTAGTAGAAATGATGTTGTACAAGCTGAGGAACATCATGACCAAGAAAATGAGGATCTCATGGAAGAAGATGATGGGACAAATCAAGTTAATGATCCCATGAAAGAAGATGATGGGACAAATCAAATGATCCAAGATTTGTTTTTGCAGCCGGATGAGGATGGGGACAATGCTGGTATTTATGATGAACCTCTATTAGAAAAGGCAAATAAACGACTTTATGAAGGATCAAGAGCAAAACTTCTCTTTGCTACATTACTGCTAGTGAACTTAAAGGTTATGAATAATTTGTCGAACACTTGTATGACACAGATCCTAAGGTATGTAATATGTTTCAACTCATATTATACATAAATGTTGATTTTTTCTATTTGTTTTTAGTGTTAATTAATCTGTAAAATAAGAATGCAATTTTTACGATTAATATTCTTACATTAACTAGTTATTTGTTATGTTGTAGATTGTTAGGTGAATTTTTGTTACCATCGTCAAATATTTTACCTC
>ML846129.1:0-10701 GCA_009831015.1 Picea engelmannii | reverse complement strand
GACTACCGACTATTTACACATCATTATTCACTTTACCTCATACATCGTTATAGCTTATACATTCTTGATAAACCTTTATCATTGGAGTCGTGCAACTTTAAAACCCTTAATATCAGTAAGTGAAAGTCGATTTGTTTAATTATCGCAACCAATTTACCACCTCATAATATCTTTACAATCCTTAGAATTATACTTATTATAAACTTTTGTTGTCCATGAACTTATATCGTTATAAATTACATCATTAAATACATCATTGTACAGTAAGTGTTATCGCTGAAATTGTGGTAGCGAGGAATTGTTGGTAGTGTTTTGCGAAATTTCTGGCTGCCGAAATAAATCGAGGTAGTCCCACTGAAATCGTGGCAACTACAGGAAAAAAGGCGACTAAAGGGAATCAACTGCTACAAGAATCGGCTCATGGGCGTTCTACTGGAAAAAGCGACTAGGTTACATCGAGAGTATAACGATGGACTTATTATAATAAGTTAATTCCTTAAAACATTAAAGCTTATCACACCACAAAATTCAAAACTCGCTCCAATCATGAAAGGTAAAATAGAAGACTGGCTATGCCACAAGTTGCGGAACTCTCTACCCTCAAATGTTAAGAGCATCCGGTTGTATATAAAATTCTAGAAATTTAAAAACAAAACATATAGCGTTAAAAAAACCCCGACTTGTTCGATTGAATAAAAGGCAAATCAATTTTTTAAAAAGTGTAGGCCACTGCGTTGGAAGTTGTGCGGGTTCTCGGAGGCAATGAAGGGTATGCATAGGAACAACTTGAGCAATGGTCCTGGCATCTATTTAAGGGAACGGTCAGAGGTTCAAGGCGCCAAGAGGTTACCTAAGGGCGAGCGAACCTAACTCTAAACAATTAAAAAGAACAACCAGTTCTGTACACAACACTCTGGGTGAGGCTCTGGAGAAGGGTCGGGTCGCTAGGAAAAGTAAGGCAGGATTTGGGGAAAGGATGTGGGCAGTAGTTCCAAGGAGATGTTTGGGCAAGTGTAGAGGGTCTCTGCCAGTTGGATCGAGCTCGTATGTTCTCAAGGGAAGAATGAATTGAGGCCCAAGCTCGAGCTCATAGGTCGGGAAGGAGATATAGCAGAGGCAAGTTACAAAGTGAACGAATGCGACGATGAGTGGAAGGGATCCACACAAAAACAAGAATTCTTCTGAGTGAAAACATGCCCTGACAGATAAAAGACAGTAAGGAAAGCTGATCTGGACTACCCCATGCGCTATAGGTGAAATATTAATTAAGAGAGAACGAGAAATAATCCTAGAAGAACATTACATGTCGCGTTACAAGAACAAGTACAATAATAAACTGATATGGATGGTTGCGGATATGCTACAGGAATTAATTTATGTAAACCGTTATTCTAGACAGTGCTTAAGAAACATAGACAAAAATAATAATACGGGTAAATAAACCATTTCTGAATGCGTTACTGATAGTAATTAAATACATATAAATAAAACTAAATGAAACAGTTCTGGATGCGTTGCGGTTAAATCAAATACATGTAATAAACCATTTGGGGCAGTTCTTGAAGCGCTACAGATAATGAAATACAAATCAAAAATTCCTCGAGGTGACACATGATGCAAACAGTTAAAGAACACAGAATGAGGAACCCAAACCTTCACCCACATATCCAGAACCCAATAGCTCATATCATCTAGATGTAAATCCACATACAAATAAACTAATTAAAATTGTGAAGGCGAAGGTTCCACTGCTGTTGTCCCGCGCTTGTGCTCCGTCCAACTCCTACTTGACAACCGCTAAGACCTCACTGGTACCTCCCAACCAATGCTAGGGGTACTCTTCTTCCCCCTGATCCCCCCGAGCCACAAAGGGGCCACACTCACAACCAAATAATACTAGCTCCCAGCTCGCCTTGCAAGGTCGAGCTACCACTCATTTTCCGAGCTGGGTGTCCCCAACTCCCACAAGAAAAATCCAGTCAAGATAAAATCCGGCATCGTAACCTTACGCATACAAGACGGGATCCCTTCTCCTCCTCTGCCATTCCTTTTACAGAGTTTTCTTAGTGATTTGTTGCCAAAACCCTCATTAATTTCTGTTTATTAAAATTTAAATCAGATAAACCTCCCTCGTACACATGTCACCCGATCCCTTAGTTGCACCAAAAATTCAATTAATTAATTAATTTAATTTGCCTATTTCCCTCACCCACCTAAAAACACTCCTAAAAACGCTCCTCGGTGTCCCTTTATTCCCTTACATTTCTTAAATGGCCAACGTCTTTCTTAAAACCTAGTTGAGTTCATAATTAGAAGGTTCCAAAGACTAGATTCCCTACTATGTTCCACATTCCCCTTTTTCTTTAAGTTTCCCCTTTTTATTTAAGTTCAAAATTAGCAAGTCTACACATAAACAACAATTTACCTTTTCAATAATTTAATTCTTCATTAAAATTTTACTTTAATTGTTTACGTTTGAAATTTCTTTATCCCCCCCTTTGTTAAAAGTCCATTTAGTTTTTTTTGTTCACAAGTCCTACTTAGGCCTAGGTTTTAAATTCACTAGGCTCGGCAACAGTTTTTAAGGGAAAATACTTATTTATCTTTACTTACACAACATTCATTTTAAGGCTGACCAAGTCCTAAGGAGACATTTTCTAGGTACTAAGTTATTTAACTTATCAATGTTAACAAAAACGCGACGTGCCCTTTAAGACGCACTACGTTCTCCAAGGGTGCCACTCGCCTGCTTTCCCGTTTTATCTACGCGACATGCCCTTCAAGACGCACTACATGCTCTAAGGGTGCCACTCACCTTTTGACTGATTTTGGTAGACGTCAAACCCCTGGAGTCAATACTCCGTCAGGTGACCTTGTGGGAGACTAAAGGCCTCTAAAGAATAAGGACCCTTCCTTATTGCGCGCCCATTAGAATCATCGTGAGCGATTGTCACTGTCTTCCCTCACAACATTGTGGGTCTTCTCGAACTAGGTAATCATTAACCTACAGTTCGAGCCATGACAGTAGTGCTAGTAGGTTGTGGTAGGGATGCTGCCACACCTCTCCCTCAATGTCTCTGGTTGTCGTGCATGACCCCTTTACTCCAAATGTGAGTCTGGTTGGCAAGCTATCGTCAACCTGCATCCATCAACGAAATATGTCAGTGATTAAAATCAACATCATAATCCTCTAGTCATATGTCACATAAGCCATAACGAAAACACGCAAACCATAAAAGTCTACTCCTTGACTCGATCTAGAGTCCAAGGAGTTCCATCAATTGGTCTCGAGTCCTGCACACTTAGGAAAACCAGTCAATAGCACCCGTCGATATAAATATCATAACAACATCATGAACCATAATCAAAACAATCAATCATAAAGTGAACCGGATCTTGCACGCAAGTGTCCTCAAAGAATAAGTCCAATCAGGTGTGCGCAAGAGCGGGATGTTACATTTAAGAACATTGACGACTGGTCAAAAGAAATTAATTGTAATATAGGAGTTAAGTAAGGTTCCTCCCTCTCCCCTACCCTCGCATATGCATTGAGAAATTAAAGGGTTGTTTGGAAAAAGAAGGATGCGTCGACATGTCCCTAGCTGGAATAGTCACCATCCTTCTTCTTTATGATTATGATATATTTTTCTTATGGCAAGGAGTCCCTATGATATCAACAAGCAACTAAAATTTCTCAAGGGTTTTTATTCTAGTATAGGTATGACCGTTAACATCAACAAAATCAAGGTTATGGCAATCAAATCCAAAAATATCACTTACGCTAATTTTAGGTGTGACAATTACAACGTCGAGGAAGTGATTTCATACAAATATATTAGAATCGATCTTCATCACAAGCTTAATTGGAAATATAACATTGAGAAAAGGATAAATTGAGTGTGGAAATCTTATTATGGACTTGAAAATAGTTGTAAATCAGTGGACCTTTTTTTCTTTGGAATAAGAAGAAAAACCTCCTCGAAGCTCTCGTCACCCCTATTATGTTGTGAAGTTTGGGGCTACAACATCTCTAGAGAATTGTGGAGAAAGATAGAGAAAATACAAAAGTGTTTTATAACTTCTAATCTTAAAATTAAAGGCAATACAACCTATCCTATCCTCTTCATAAAACTGAGACTTTCCCCTATGTTACTTAATGTACAAGAACAAGATAAAAAAATATGGAAGACAAGAGTATTTCCAAAGTTACTTCAAACTCCAGTTAAAAACGCATGCAGATCAAGCGGGGTTGGCATAAAGAGGTCAACTCTTGGCTCAACCATTGGAGTATTGATGAAGTGATTAGTGTATAGAGTGCCGATAACATTAAAAATATTAATACATTTAAATTTAAGGAAAAATTGTGGTGTGATAAACAATTAGAGAACAAGAGAAAATTAAGATACTACAAGGAGGCGATCAACCCTAATCTAGAAGACCAAAAATATATCTTTGTTTTAACTAGCATAAAGAAGAAAACCAACACTACAAAATAAAACAACGTCTGATGAGCTCCATAATGAAACATGGTGTTGAACATTTCTCAAAATGTTGTGGGTCGAAAGAACTTGTCATCTTTGTGACACTAAGAGGGTTGAAGATAAAAAATACTCTCTTAAAATGTCCCAAGTACACCCACATTAGATCTCATTTTCAAAATATTTGTTACAATACCTACCGTCATGACCTTTTAATTTATCAAAACTATGGTGATTTAAGAATATTTCGCTCAAAGCTTATAGATCATAGAAATAAAATTCTCATGCAAACCAATTAATTCCTTACCTGTTTTTTCCAATCATAATTCATAGTTAATTTTAATGGACATTAATAACCATTATCATCATTTTGAACATTTATTATATTATATTTTTTTGTTGCTTTAAAATTATTTTTCCATAATTTTTTTAATAAAATATATTTTTAACCATAAACGTTTTTAAGTTGCATTCTTTATTGAAAATATTATAACATTGTTAGTAAATAATTAAATTAACTTCTTAAACTATTTGATAAATATATTTATCTCTATACATTGTAATTAAAATATACATTTTAATTATTTGTAGTTTATTTTGAATTTTCTTAGGGATTCGGAGCTACGCGCGCGACTGCTCTGGTGCGCCCCCCCTTTTTCATTTGTGCTCACGCTGCCATGGCCCCAAGAGGGGGTCCTGAAGCTCTCCCCCATCTTCCTCCAGAGATCGTGGCTTTTAGGAAGCTGGTCGCAGCCAACTGCAAACGCCCAGCATCAGATGCTCAGCAGAAATTTGTGAAAAAGATTGATAATATCTGTACAGTCGCCCTTCCTGCAAAAGAAACATGTTGATCTGCATTGAACTTAGCTGAACGGGGGTTCATTAGATAGTTCATTGGCCTATGGCCCTCTCCCAAAGTTGTAGACACATGGGTGCAGAGGAACTGGAGCCCTCTAGTTAAGGAAGGTATCATAAACCATCTTGTTGGTAGGGGCTTCTTTGCCTTAGTCTTTGACAATATAGAAGACATAAACCTCATCTTCAAGAATGGACCATATTTTATGGGCCCCCCAAGGCCTGTACCTGAATAAATGGTCTCCTGACTTCGATCCAACGCAAGATGTGCCATCGACARTCCCGGTTTGGGTGTGTCTTCGTCATTTACCTTTGCATTGGTGGAATATGAAGTCATTAGAATCCATTGGAAACACCCTCRGAAAATATATCKATCGAGCAGAGAGAAAGGATCAGTATTCCTGTGCAAGAATATGCATCGAATTTGACTTGGAAGTAAGGCTCCCAKAAGCCATTCAACTAATGGTCGCAGATTGGCCTCACATCCAAGAATTGGACTATGAACAACTTCCATTTAAATGCAGGTATTGTCATGGTTACAGACATTTTGATCGACAATGCAAAAAGAAGGTTGAGGAAGAGAYGGAGAACTYGAAAGGTGATCAATGGACACAGGTTCAGAAAGCAGCTCCGCCAAAGAAAAACAACAGATCCAAAGGGAAAGGGACACCAATGGGGACTGGCGCTCCCACCACAGAGAAGGTTCAAGGAGAAGGGAGTTCAGCCCCTTCAAGACYAGAGGCTTCTAAAAACCCTTTSGAAATTCTCAGCACTCCTTTAGAAACTCTTGAACCAACAAATGAGGAATCTGAGCAGCAGACCCTTCCTCCCGCAGTAGAGAAAGACAATGTAGAGGCAACCCAATMTGGTTCCCCATTAGGAAATTCCTCCTCCCCATCCTATGCAGAAATGAAAAAAAAGAAACCACTGGAAACCTCTGGATCCTCAGAAGAAGAGTCTTTTGAGAGACCCTCAAAAAGAGCAGGGAGGAAATCACATAAGGAAGCTAGAGAAGAAATACCAGAACAAGGAAACCAATCCACTATTTAAATGTCCATTGGAAGAAATACCAGAACAAGGCCCCCCAAGGGAGGTCATACCCACTCCAATCCCAGTAAACAATGCATGTAGTCTCTTGGAATTGTATAGGCTTGGGGAATCCATCGAAGGCCGAAGCAGTCAAATATATTTTGAAAATTGAATCTCCCGAGATCCTCGTGCTCCAAGAGACTAAAATTGAAGGAGAAACCCTTCTAGAAATCAACAATCTGAAATGGAAGAAAAATGTAGGGAAAGCCATTAGCGCAAGGGGATCCTCAGGCGGTCTCGCAACTCTGTGGGAGAAGGACAAGTTTCATCTAGAAATCTCTTTTGAGACTCGACACTGTATTTTCATTGAACTTCGACATTCTTCAAGTAAGCTTACCCTCTCACTCTTCAATCTTGATGTTCCTGTCCTTTACTCCGAGAAAAAAGATTGTTGGAAATCTTTAGCAGAATTTTTAGAGATCTTCTCCCCAACGAACATTATTCTAGCCGGAGATCTTAACTTATTTTTCAAACCAAAAGAAAAGAGAGGAGGCAACAGTGGCAGGGACCAAATGCTTCCCTTTGTTGAGGAACTAGTTCATCAGTGGGACCTCCTTGACTTCAAGCCTTCGAAAGGTCTCTACACCTGAACAAATAACAGAGTTGGGGTTGATCATATCTCAACTCGCTTCCAAGATTCTTCCAAAACTGACTTTTGATCACAAACCCATCCTCTAACATTTGGAAGAGGAAGAAAACTTGGGCCCAATTCCATTTCGTTTCAGCCCTCGTTGGATAGATAAGGAGGGGTTCTTGGAAACTTTCCTAACAACCTGGTCCTCTCCAGTTTCAGGGTCTCCACGCTTTGTGTGGGAGCAGATATTAAAGGAAACAAAGCATGCTTTGAAATCATGGGTTAAACAACCCATTAATACCCCCTCTAGTCTCAGACGAGAGACTGTTCAACAGTTATCAGATCTGCAATTGGAAATGGAGATCAAGGACACCACCAATTTAGAATTAGAGAAAGAACAAGTTGCTCAAAGCAAAACCTTCTGCGCTTTCTGCCAATAAGAAGAGTACTAGAGGCTCAAGTCTCTCAACTTGTGGCTAAAAGCTGGAGACTGAAACACCTCTTTCTTCCATCGACAATTCAGAGCCCACCTTTCCCGAAACCACATTTCTGAAATTGCCTCTGCAGATGGGTCGATTCACAAAGGTTTCGATCAGCTTAAAGAAGCAAAAGAAACTCACTTTCAGAACCTTTACAATGAAGATGGTGCCGGTTCTGAGGAGGCCACCTCCAACCTCCTTTCAGACATCCCCTCTCTTGTAAGCTAGGATGATAAATCAACGCTCATGAAGCCTTTTACTGAAGAAGAAATCTGCAATGTAATCTGGTCCATGGAGCCCGACAAAGCTCCAGGGCCAGATGGTTTCTCAATCCAATTTTATAGAGCATGCTGGGAAATAATCAAGACTGATTTGCTGAGAATGATTAAATCTTTCCAACAAAGAGCCAAAGTGGGAGGTAGCACTAACTCCACTTTCCTAGCTTTAATCCTCAAAGAAGTGAATCTGGGTTCCTTCGAAAGATTCAGGCCTATCTCGCTCTGCAATGCTTCATACAAAATTATGTCCAAGCTAATGGCAAACAAAATTAAGCCTCTGCTAGGGAATCTCATTTCTCCCATGCAAGGTAGATTTGTCAATGGGAGACATATTCTGGATAATGTAATTCAGGTGCAAGAAGCCATGCATTCCAATCATCAATGACAGGAGCAAGGGATGCTTATAAAGCTCGACATGGCAAATGGATTTGACTGGGTAAACCTCTCCTTCCTTTACAAAGTCCTTCTCTCTTTTGTTTTTTGTTATGACTTTGTTAACTTTATTAAAGCTTGTACTGAAAAGCCTTGGACAACTCCGCTAGTGAATAGCATACTGACTAATTATTTCCAAGCTTCGAGGGGATTAAGGCAAGGATGCCCTCTTTCCCCTTTCCTATACATCTTGTTGGAAAATTCTCTAAGAAGAAAGCCGATTGCTGAAAAGAAAGCTGGGACAGTCCCAAGCATTAAGTTGATGAAGGGCCTTGATCCAATCAATCATGCCCTATTTGCAGATGAGTCTATTATGCTGGGTGGAGCCTCCATAAAGATTGCAAAGATCTTCAGTGAAATCCTTCAAAGCTTCTGCAGTATCTCCAGAGCGCTCATCAATAAAAGGAAAAGTGCAGTGTATGGGTGGAATGTAGACCATCAAACTATATAACAAATTACTGATTACCCGGGGTTCTCAGCCTATGCTTCTTGGGAAAAAATAAAATACCTCGGGCTTCCCTTAACTCTGGGTTCTGATAAGTCTTTGTTGTGGATTGAAGTAATAATCAAACTAAAATCCAAAATCGCAGCTTGGGGTGGTCAATGGCTCACCAATGCTGGTAAACTCACCCTTATAAAGTCGGTCCTGTCTTCCTTGCCAATCTACCAGGCTTCCTTCCTTCTAGCTCCAAAGGCGATCACGACTTAGGTTTCAAAACCGATCCGAGACTTTCTCTGGCGAGGAGGTAAAGGCAATTAAAATAAATATTTTTTAGTTAATTGGGAAACTACCAAATGCCCAATTTCTGAAGGAGGATTATAGGTAAGAGATCCCGAGCTAGCAAACATTGCTTTGGGTGGAAAAATCCTTTGGAAACTCTACACAAATCGCAGACACCTTGTAAGCCAAATCCTAAGGAAAAAATATCTCAAAGGGGCTTCCTCGAGAAATCTACAGGCAGAAAACACTCCTAAAGGCGGAACCTTTGTTGTTGTGGGCTTGATTTCTTCCAAAAGTACCTGTATCGCATCCCTAGGAATGGGGGAAAAACGATGTTGTGGCAAGATAGTATCATGGGTTAGCCGCCCCTCGTCATTTCTGGAGAATTAAAAGAGATCTGTGAGTGGCTTACTCAACATAGATTCACCAAATTAGCAGATATCTCCTCTTGGGATGCTTTAGGGAGCTAGCGGTGTTGGGTCTTCCCGGGAATTCCAGATCATTTGCAAACTTAAAAAAATCTTCTCCTAGCTGCATTGTCGGGCTTAACACATGTTCATGTCCACTTGACCGACAAATGGGGCTAGGGAAAATCTGGGTCTTACACCGCAGCTCAGGGATTCACCTCCCTTCAATCCCCCCCAAGCGTTGATCAAATCAACATCCCTCTGGAAGCAGGTCTGGGATCCTCTCAGACTTCCCAAAATAAACTTCTTCTACTGGGTTTTAATGCACATGAAAGTGGTGACATAGGAAAACCTAGTAAAAAGAGGCATTATTGGACCTCATAGATGCTCCATGTGTTGTAACACTCTTGAAACGATGGATCATTTGTTTGTGGATTGTCCATTCGCCCAAGAAGTATGGAAGATCTCCCTTCAAGGTCTCAATGTCACAGTTCCAAAGTAGATTACAATGGTTACCTTATTCTCTTCCTGGAAGGCGCGATATCCTCATGCAGTTCAAAGCAGTTCAATTTGGAAAAGAATTTGGCAGGCCATCCCTAAATACATTTGTTGGAAATTATGGCCATCCAGAAATTATCAGATCTTCAACAACACTCTGTCCTCCCCTCCAATGGTGGTCGTTAAAGAAAAATCTCTCCTTGAAACAATGGCTAATCACTCCTTCAAGAACGCAAATACACTCCTCCTTGAAGAAAAGAAATGGATAGGAACCTTTACATTTCGGGAGAGAAAAAAAATCCATTGTTCGTCCCTCCATCACTCCAGAATGGCAATTGCGAGACACAGATGCAGTTTTTCAAGCATGGTGGAGGAGGCAAGGCAAAGCTTCAATTTTTTTCAACGGCGCCTCCAAAGGAAACCCAAGGAACGCAGGAGCAGGCAAAGTGATTTACTCCTCGGATGGATCTCAAAAAGATAGATTCAATTGGAGATTAGGCCAGAGAACTAATAATCATGCTAAAATTCTAGGGCTGCTAAAAGCTTGTCAGATAGTACGAGAAAATTGCAATAAAGAAATACAAGTTTTTGGAGACTCTGAAATTCTGATAAAGATTTTAAACTTGAACGACCACTTCAACAATCCAACGCTTAACAAGACTTTGCAAAGGTTGCGGTATGTGTTGCAAGATTTCTCCTCCTCACTCTTTTTCCACATCTTGCGTGGATCGAATAAGGAAGCAGACACAAAGGCGAACATGCGTTGTCTATTGCCTCTAGGAGCAATCAACAAAAACGACGAAGCACCCCTGTGGATTCCCATCCCGTAGGACTGGCTTTTCCTCTTCCCCTAGCTTTGTAAGAAAGGGGCATGTTGTATTTTGGATAAG
>ML846128.1:12125-24748 GCA_009831015.1 Picea engelmannii | reverse complement strand
TTGGGTGAATGTGGTATTGACAAGTCTACACAAGAGAAACAACTTATTCTAACAATCTTGGCCAAGCTAGGACCAGAATACGTTGTATATGTTTCCAATTTCCATTCTGGCAGATGTCTTTTTGGAGCAAATTGGAAAATGCTTACGATGGTTCAGTTCATTGAGTCTCTCACACAAGAGCAAACAAAACTCATACAGATGAGCCTCATCAAAGATCCCAAAGCACATGCACTCACCATGCATGATGGAAAAGGATCATCCAAACGGAATGGTAAGGAGAAACAGAACGAGGAGGAGGGATATTCCAAATCCTTTAACGATTCTTCAGGTTCCAAAGACTCTTCAGATTCCAAGAATAAGAAAGGAAAGCAATGCACTTACTGCAATAAACTGAATCATGAAGAATCCTCATGCATGAAGAAACAGATCGATCTTATGGCACAAACACTTCAGCAGAACAACCTTGGAAACTTCATTCCAGAGGGAGTCAAGAAGCAGAAGGAAGAATATAATGCTCCTACAAAAGGTAATCATCATGCTCTGGTTGTAATTAATTCCTCATCTAATTCATAGCTTATAGATTTTGACGCATCACATCATATGGCAGCGAAAGAGAAAGTTTTCTCTTCTTTGAGTCCATGCTCAAGACCCCCCATTCTCATGGGGGATGATACTCCAGTAGCAGTAGTAGGAGAAGGGAGAGTGGAACTCCATAATGGTAGTTTTGAGAATGTTTTACATGTTCCAAAGCTTTCTATGAATCTGCTCTCAGTTTATTAGATCACTCAGAAAGGTAAAAAGGTTGAATTTACTTCAGATTCAGTTTTAGTAATTGACATGCATGACAATTCCATCATTGAAATTGGTGAGGTGGATCACAAGTCAAGGTTGTATAAATTCACTAAGTTTTCTGACGATGATTCCTCTATTCTACTTACACATAAGGAGAGTACTTTGCATGCACCTCCAGTGCAATATGCATATACTCTTGTGCTTCCATCAATGTCAGACATAAGAGATGATTCCATACACTCAGATTCTGTACATAGAAATAAGAAGGTAGTACAACCAGATAAGAAGCCAACGCTGAAGCTTCAACAGATGCCCAAGAAGGCACAATTCACATTTCAGGCAGCAGGTATCCTTGCAGGGAATTCATTGGATTCGAGGAGGACTCGATCTCAGCACGAGGAACCTTCTCATGAACTTTCAGCTTAAGAACCTACGATGCCCATGCATTGCTATATGGTTCAATCTATTGATCCGCAAACCTACAATAAGGTTGTGGGCAATCCATTATGGCAAGAAGCCATGCAGGAGGAGCATGACTCTCTCCTAGAGAATCAGAGTTGGCATCTGGTTCCACTTCCACCAGAAATGAATATTTTCAGGTGTAGATGGGTCCATAGGATCAAGAGTTACAAGGCCCGACAGGTTGCCAAAGGACTTCATTAGATCCATAAAGATTTCTACATCTTCACGAAGACTTTCAATGAGCATAAGTTTCAGACTTTGCGGGATCGTCTTGTAGTGAAGAACACAGTTGCCTAACAATTGCCATTTTCTTCTTTTGATACATTATCTTTTGAGGGGGGGTTTTGTTCCCACCTAGTTTTCCCTCTTTCCTCACTTTTATTCAGTGTTCATTAGTTTGCATTGTACATGAGTTCCTAATATGGCCTAGTAGTCGGGACTCATTTTTTACTCCATAGTGATGTTCAGGGGGGGTGTTGGAGAAATTTCTATTTTCGGCACACTAGTTCAGTGGGAATTAACTGACTAGTTCTATTTTAGACTTTCTAATCTTAGACCATCACTATTATGCATGCATTCCTAATTATAGGATGTCATTGCCTATATGAGTGAAGATCACTCACTCATTGATTAGATCATAATATACATTGATTCTCATTCTTCATGCTGTATCTCTCTTCTTTTTCTTGATAAGCTTTGTTTGTGTATGCTTTAGCTAGGTCTCCTGTGCAGGTTTCCATGAAACATTGACACATACATGATAGAATCCAATGAAAATGTTGCAATCCTACCAATCTTGAAATCCTGAAACTCTTAAGTCTGCTAAATTTTGAATGAGAAATGAAATTCTACTTTCTCCATATGAAGTCCGATGAGGTTGGAACCACCCTCAAACATCCTGAAACAATTAACGGTAATGTTAAAAATTTAATTAAAAGGATTAAAAAAAAGATAAAAGTTGACATTGCCTTTATCTTTCCTTTTTATCCATTTACTTAAATTTTTAACAGTACCATTAATTGGGCTCCAAGTTTGAACACACTGGTTCAAACCCCTAACTCACTTTTGCAAAAGGGTTAAAAGACCAAAAATTTGATTATAAGGTGATAATTTCAAATTATTGCGATAATTATTGTAATTATCGTGATAATTACAAATTATCACAATAATTTCAAGATCGAAGTTTGTCGCTATAAATACTGGCGATATTATCGCCGAGTTGGGTTTTTGCGATAATTACACGATGATTCCGATATTAATTCCGATATTGTCGCGATATGTGCAACACTGCACTGCATATCTGAAATACAATACATAAACAACAAGGCTCTAAATGGCATCTAGAGTCCAAAAAACAGCATGCTACAAGCTACTACATATCAATGATTGACATGATCAATTATCAAACTCATCACCACTGCTCGGAATTGGATCCTCATCATGAGATACAAGATCACCCTTTGGCTTGGACTCGGCAGACTCCTCATGGACATCTGCAGTACTAATAGAGGTGGGGTGGTCCTTATATGAGATTGTTTTAGGGTTTTTGGGGGGAAGAGCAGGGGGGCGGGGAGGAATAATTTGCTTTTTTAGAATTTTTTTTCACTTTTCCTAAAAAAAATTTCACAGGCCTGCATGTGACTGGTTCAGAATGGAATCTGCCACTGAACTGATTTGAAATCTTCCATACTAGTAGAGAGGAAGGTCCTTACAGAAGATTGTTTCAGGGTTTTGGGCTGGGGGATCGGAAGGGAGGGTATTTTGCTGTTTTTTAATTGTTTGGCACTTTTCTTAAAAAAGATTGCATGGGCCTGTGGGTGACTGGTCGGAATGGAACTGGCTGGTTTTTTATGGAACTGACCATTGAACTGATTCGAGGTTGAGTCACCTCCTGGAGGCACCGAGCCAGTTGAATCAGCCATTTTCAAGTGTGCTTTGGCCAATTTTTAAAACACTCAAGTACCACACATTTCCTGTGAACTTTGTTCTTTACACAACACTACATGATTTTTAATAAAAAAACAGTAGTTTGATATCACATCCCTTTCATGATTGTATTTCCGCTTTGTTTTGCCTAATTTTTTGGATGGTAGTTTCCTTTCCTTTGTTTTTCTTGAATCCTGGGGATAGACTGTTTCTCTATTCAGTGTTCAGACTTTGTAAAGATGAATGTGTTTCTTTATTTGTTTTTGATGCCAAATATTTTGGAACATAATCAGGACATTCAATGGTATTTGAATGAGTTTGGGTTTATTCAAATTATTTTTGTTTATAACTAGCGTAGATCCATCTTAACTTTGGATCTATTAAGCACTGAGAAGGATAAAAAAGAATTGAGATGCAAATCTCTCGGTGCTCTAAAGATCCCAAGTTAAGATGGATATATGCTGGTGTGTGTCTATATATCTATATATATAATGTTACATGTCTCATCCATAGTGGGCTTTTATTTTTTAATTTTTTTTAAATGTTATATTGGGCCTAGTTATGGCGTGTGTCACCTCAGTGTTAATCATAGACATTACACATCTTGCTCATACTGGGCTGTAGAATGCATCTAGCTTATCTTGGAGTTGGTGCAATAAAGATTTTGGATTATCTTCTTAATAGCAAGACTTTCTAATAAAGGCCATTTGCTTGACTTTTAACACAGTTGTAATGCTTGAAAATATAATTGTGTTTGATGTCCATAATATACGTTTATAGAATAAGGCCATTTGCTTGACTTTTAACACAGTTGTAATGCTTGAAAATATAATTGTGTTTGATATCCATAATATACGTCTATAGAATATTGGAGATCGAAAATTCTGGAAGTAAGATCAAGTAACTTTGAAATTAGTCCTTTTTTTCAACAGCATGCATATTATATTTATAGTGGGTAACATACAATTACATTAGTGACATCATTGATTGGCTAGGTGGTAGCTAAGCAGGTTTCCTTTATCAACACAGGCATGCAAATCCAGCATGTCCACCTTAGCACCAAACTCAAGAGAATATATATCATTCCTATACATGTCCATTCTAGGTGAAATTTGCACAGCTAGGTCAGTTCTAAATCCTGTCATCTCCTCAAGGAAAGGCCTGGAAGATTCATCATGAAAATCTGTCTTGCACCTTCACTTCCAAAAAAATATGATCCCTGTTAACTGGATAGGACTCCATATCTCTCTCCCATAGAGTCGGAGAGGATTCTGGGCTTCCAGCTACTCCAACTTGCCATGCATTTTGCCTGCTAAAACGTGTTTTTCACCTTATTTTTCTAGATTCTTAAAGAAGCTTAAATGCTGAGGGACTCCAAAAATTAAAAACTTGAAAATTTATTTTATCTGTTTTAGGTTTTCTGAAGTTTTTCCTTTCATATTTGTGGGTTAATTTTTGGTTGTGCTGTGATAGTAGTCTTGCAGTAACTACTCAACAGTTAACCAACCATTGAAAGTCCCACATTGGGAGTGAAGAATCTTCTTTGGCTGTGAGAAATGTGGAGTTTTGGCCCATCCATAGGCTGCAGCGTTGGCTTCTATTGAAATGAACAATATATATGCGATAATTTGTATCACTGATAGATAATACAAGTTTTGTCTTATTGTATGAGATCATTTAGCTAGTAAATATCAAGATAACCATGTTATTTCAGTTTTCATGAATGATAATGATTTGATCAGTGGCTTAAAATACAAAAAGATAGGAATAGTTATATGTGTGTTGCAAGATTTAGAAGTATGACTATTCTTGTTCTTTTTGTTAAGCATGCATAGTTTATAACGAGTACTTATTATTTTCTTTTGTAGCTTAGTACAGAAGGGTTCTGCTCTTTTTCTGTTATCGACATAGGTTATTAATATTCATAGTTGTCAAAAGGGCTCAAAGGTTCTATCATGTATATTACAAATATGTAAACCTTTAACATGATCTCAGTTTTTCCATTCCAGCAATAAAGTTCAAGCTCATTGGTTTGATCTTCTTGCGTAGTGTGCACAGAATGGCAATCTTTTCTCCGGAGCTATTCTCTGATGTTTAACATAAATCATAGGCTTCAAAGCAAGCCCCTGTAAAATTATAAATAGAGTGTTTTGTTTGTTTTCTGAATACTTGTCTTGTTTCCTTCCATTGATTGCCTTCTAAGATCCTAAAGCATCACTGTAACCAATTTGTTCTCCAGCTCTGACAATTTTGCCGCTTTCACTAACATTTTTTGCAGTGTCTAAAGAAGAAATGGAGAGATTGCGGCAGGCCTTGAAGACACTTTCTGAGGCTGAGAAACAGCTTCGTTTCTCAAATGATAGAACGACCTGGCTGACAGCTGCTTTGCTTCAACTTGCTCCAGATCAGTCATATATGCTGCCAAGTTCCTCTCCAGGCACAAGCTGCACTCAGAGCCCTGTAGGATTGAATTATACAAGTGAAAAGGAAAGGGCTTACAGAGAATCTTTGGTTGCTAAACGGGAGCATCGATATAATCATATTAACCATACTGGAAAAGATTATAGTACGAAGAGATATAGCATTTCTACAAGGAATGCTGGGGATCCTAGTTCATCCAACCATGGTGGAAGCAAAGCCAAGGGTCAGTCATCAACCTTGTTAAAGGGACAAAAGAGATTTGATGGTGATATGGATTTCAAGACTATTGGTAAGAAAGCTGTGCCAGCAAGCTCATCTGCATACTCTGTTGACAATAGTGAAGCAGGTGGGAGGCAAGTTATCTGCAGAAGTCCAAGTAAGCTTGGAGACATTTGGGAGAAAGTTTTAGAGAAGATCCATTCAAACAGATTGAAGCAATTTATGCACATCGAAGGAAAACTATTTTCACTCTCTTTAGGAGCAGGTCAGTTGTTTTGCATGGTTCAAACTGGTATATGTTGAAATTTTGAGATCCATATTTGCTTGATCATGCAATGTATTCATACTATTCTTTAGTTATAACTTATAAGTTCATTTGTATTCATTCCTACATACATGTGGAATCTCGAATAATTAGATGTATTTGGTAATGCTTTTGGCTTTCTCTACAACCCTCTTCACCTAATCAAGTTTGCCTATATCCTCAAGCATGATGTCTAGCTAGTGTGCAATGCATGGGGTCCAAAAAATGGTGGGGTGTTTCTCCTCTAACTATTTATCGGCAACGACATAGCTAGAAGCATTATTAGTGATGACTTGTACGACATTCACCACCCCCACCTCCAAAATTATTTCATCTAAAGGATGAAATAAAAATTGTGCATCCTTCACATGATTGGATGCATCCACAGATTGAATAAACATAGTTCCTCGTGGGCAAGAAACAGGGAAATCAATTATGGTGTGAGATTTCTATCAGTGCATCCATTGGACATGATGGTGCATCTCTTAATGCTCCATGAATCTCTAAGTTCCTTCAAGTCATCATTTATGTGTTTGCTTCATTTTCCAAAAGTGGCCCTCTCAAGTCATCATAATTAGTGCCTTTGAAGTGTGAACCACATGCAACTATGGCATCTAACATAGGCTGATAATAAGGGGAGTGTGCAACATTGAAAGGAATATCTGTATCATGGCACCATCTAGCCATGTATTGGAAATTTGTGTCCTATTGCTTTCTACGTTGGCCATCAATGGTTGGTGGAGAGTCAGGGGAGGTGAGAGGTGCAATGAAGGCGTCGATATCTTCCTCTTATCTTAATTTGTCATCACGCAGAGTTGGAGGGATAAATCTGAAGTGATCCATAGAAGGGTAAGTGGAGGAGGCTTCATAACTAGGGTTTCCACTTCCGCTTTCATGAATGGGAATCTCTCCACTTCTTCATATCTCATTCTTCATCTCTTTTTCCATGGCTTTATCCACATGAACAACTTCAACAGCATCCTGCATTTGAGATTTTACATTGCATAGGACATTTAGACACGGTTTAAATTGCCCTTGTATGTGTGCTAAGAGCTGTTTCAGCCTTTCTATTCCCCCACACTGATTTCCTTCTTACAATAGTTGCATATAATTTTTCCATCAACCAACAGTTAGTGATTCCACGCAAGATCTCTATCTTTCTTGGGAGCCATGAGTATGTTTCTAACATTGAAAATAAATTTGTGAATAAAAAACTACCCTTATTTGAAAAAAAATCAACAAATTTATACAGAAAGATAATGAAGGTTTGAAATTTTTTTAGATGCCTTAAAATAGGGACAAGACTTTGGTCTCAAATCTCCTCCAAGCTTGTAGATAATATGTATACTGTGAATGTAGATTCTTTCTCCTCTGAAATCAATGCACAAACAACTCCAAATCAACTCCAATCTCACTCCCAAATCAACCCTCTTTGCTACAACTCGGAAATCTTCAAATGCTCACAAATGCTCAATGAGAAGAGTGTAAGGCAAATAGAGGGGTTGAGGGTCTTTAAATAAGATAGGATTAGGGTTTTTAAAGTTTGAAACACTATTGCACCTATTTTATTTTTTTTAGCCTTTTTGTGTTTGTTTGTGAGGGTTGTGGGTTGGGCTTGTGAAAAACTATCGTGTTGGACTGGTTTGTAACCAAACAAACCCAAAATTGCTTTGCAACATGGCTCTAGACTGAGAAACCTCCAAACTGGTTGGAACCTTCTGGTTTTAACTAGTATGCTCAAAAGATTTAAAAATATGTACTGAGCCATTGATATGACAAAACTTCTTTTTAATTTCTATGAAAGAGAAAGAAGGGGAGAAATATTAAGGGGGTACAAGTCATTAGTTTTGTTTGGCATCAAATTAATACACTAGGATAGTGCTTTTCTTCTTCTTTTTTCTCTCTATGGATACATAGTAAAAATGATTTTTTTTTTATGACTTTGACCTAAATTCTTCTTGATCTTTGTATTATTACTAAAAATAATCTAGATCACTAAATGCCAAAACCCTAGATAGGGTTGAGACGAAGATACACACAATAGCACAGTATTATATTAAGAAACTACTTCACATAATTATAATGAGATTCACCTCTCTTATATAGAGTTAGAGAGGTCATATTTGTCCAAAACCCCAAACAGTAATAATAACTGGAAAACTTATCTTTTAGCTTAAGTCACTACATTGACTTTATTACACATGTAAGCCGTATATTCTAACACCATGTCTTAGGCTTACAGTAGTGAAAACAAAACTCATTGAAAGCCTTTGATTGCAAACACATTCATTGAAAACCAAAATCAACAGAATAAAAAATTCTTTAGATTCTTCTTTGAAAATATTGCTTGAACCAGTAAGAGTCCTTCAAGCTACTGTCTAATCCTTCCAAAGGTATAGTCTCCCAGCTATAATCCAAGTTCCCAGCATCATTGGACACCATTTGCACGTGAAATGCCTCATAACCCTCATAAAGGGACGATACCAAACTTCTAGATCTCGGATCTCCCCTGAACTTTAAAGCAACAACCCCCCATGCATGTCTCATAGTCCCAATGAGATATAGTTTCTCTGATCCACAAGCATCTCGGATTATTGAACAACTATCTCTCCTCCACTGTATCACTCTGTCTTCAAAGTGCAGGCCTCATAAAATGCAAAGAATGCTCGTTCTTCAATTGGGTCATTGCTATGAGTATCTGGTGGATCTCAAGTAATGGGTACATTTGCTAATTCTTTAAGCTTTCCGTTGAGAAGGTCATTGGCACAAGTTTTGCAATAAATTGCTATATCACCTTTTTTTTCACAGTACTAACACTCAATCCCTCTCTTAATTGTCATTTTATTTCCCAACCTTTTCTTCGAGTATAGTGCCATCAATGGATGAGAATCTCCTTCCGAATCTCCTACAGTTGCTATGTTTTCTTTAACCAAGAGAGATGAAATCATGTCTTCTAGAATGTGTGAAGACATGTAATTGAGAGTAAAAATGACATTACTATATTGAGAAAAAATGACATTATTATATTGAGAAGGCAAACTGTTTTAAAAAATGGCTTTGGCATCCTCTTTCTCCACCATAGCTTTGAGTTCAGCTAGTTGTCTGATGAGAGATCTTAGATTGTTTGTGGCTAGAGATAGTGACTTTGGTAGACATCTTCAATCTGAATGTAGCTTCAGAAAAAACTTTGCATTCACTGCTTTTGCTCTAAACAACTTATTCAGATTATCCCAGATTTCCTTTGATGATTTTTCTAGATCTACACGATGCAATTCAAATTCTAAGAGAGCAAGGCCAATAATAGATTTAGCTTTATCATCTCTACTCTGCCATTCTAGTGATTTATTTGGATCTGTAGGCGATTGCTCAGTCCCTTTTACTATTCCCCACAGGTTTTTGTTCATCAGCTGCATTTGGATTTTCACTTTCCAGTTATGAAAGTTCTGGCCATTGAATTTTTCTAGAGATGTTTCCGTTTTTAGAAAATTTTGATTGAATATTCTAACACTTGATGGGTGATGTATGATGGGCTGATATAATGGCATATGTACTACCGTGTACCACGGATAGACTTATGCGCAACAAGCTATAGGATGGATTGGTGGTTGGCCTTCTATGTAAAAAACATAGTTGGCCCTCTATGTAAAAAACTTAGTTGCAGCTTCTGTATAATGGTTGGTGGTTGGCCCTCTATGTAAAAAACACTTTATTTTGGTGTCTGGTTGTACGAGTTTCTTTTCCTTGGTAGCTGGCTTCAAACTCTAGTGGCTCTCTTTTTTCCCTTGGCTGCTCCTTTAACCAATCAATATGACTCCTTTAACTTCGACGACTCTATGAGCTACCAACTGCTAGTCGAGAATTGACACAAAAGACCTCAACGCTCTGATTGACTCCATCGGGCACATGATTTGGCACTCAAATCATCTGCGGAAGTGTTCTATCTTCTCATTTCTTCTCATTCATGGATTTGTTGCTTCCATGATCTAAGTTGCTCTGATACCATATTATGAAAAATAAACTAGATTACTAATTTTCGAAACCCTGGATAGGGTTGAGATGAATATACACATAATAGCATAGTTTTATACTAGGAAAATACTTCACACTAAGAAAATACTTCATATTGTTACAACGAGATTCACCTCTTTATAGAGTTCAAGAGATCATATTTGTTAACAACCCTAAATGTCAATAATGATCAAAGAAACTATCTTTTAGCTTAAGTCACTATGGTGACTTTATTACACACGTAAGCCTTATATTCAAACACAAATTATGAATATTAATGGATTCTATCTACAATCTGAGTTAATCTTAATTGTGTGGCTTTGACACTTTTTATGTAAGTGGTATGTTAAGGCCCAAGGCTGGGCACACATCTCAAGGCAAATCGTGGCTGAAGGTGAAATAAAAGAAGGGGTTGAGGGTGGAGAAGGACACATTCTCGTTTGTGAGGTTGAGCAAGTGAGGAGAAGAGGGAGCTTTGGGCTGAGGCATTGTTGGTTGAGGAAGAGGACAAGAGCAGAGTTGAAGGGGGTGCTTTGGCTGGGAAAAATCTGCAGAGAAGAGCAGGGCCAAAACAACAAGCTTATTTTAGTGAAGAAGGAGGCTGTACTACAGGTTGTACAACAGAAGAAAGAGGGCCAAATCAGGCCGTACTTCATCAACAACAGGAGGCCGAAAATCTGAGGCCATTTAGGCCGATTCTATGAGCAAGAGAGGGCCGTACAAGGCTGTACGGTACAGGGCCATACAAGTCGTACCTTGTTGGGCCTTACAGCCTCATCTTGGCTGGGTCGTACTACTGATTAAGGGCTGATTTTCTCTGCTGTAAGAATTTCTGAGTTTTTTTTGCTGTAGTTTCCTCTTTCCTCTCAAGCAGATAAAGCCCCTCTTTGCTAGTTTTCCCCACACTGGGGTTTCCATGGTACATGTGGTGTTGTCCTATTTTTTATGCTTAGTTCTGTGTATGCTTCTGCTGTCATTTTTATGGTTTATTACTCAGCTGTAGGTTAACTGCATAATTCTGAAATTTATATCAGCAAAGTAAATTTCTGAGTTTAGTAATTTTTTTGCAATAATATCAGTGACTGACTAATAGGAAAATTCAACATGGTATCAGAGCCGAGACTCTGAATAAGTCGGGTTTTGCACAAAATTGAGATTAGTAGGGAGCATTGCAGTCTGCGGGAATTTGTTTTAAGTTTTCAGTCTGTGGGAAGCTGCGGGGTATAAATAAAAAAAAAGGGAATCGTGAGGTACGAATCTGTACGCTGTACAGACTGTTGAGATCATTGTTGCAGGAGGCAGATCGAGCAGCTCGTGAATTGGGGTCTGAGAGAGGCCGCTGGTAAAGAGTTTGCCAACAGGTTCTTAAACCGCGCAAGTGTTGTGAGTAACTACACAAGCACGAGGGTCGAGTGGTACAGATCGACTGCAGAGAGAAGCTGCAGTGGGCAGGAGCTATCTGCAGAGGAAACCGTGGGCGTGCAGAAAGGACATGCACTAGGAGAAGGTAGAATCGGGCTAGTAGAGGAGGTTGTAAAGCCACGGGTTGAGGATCGACTGGTTGCCATCGTGGACAACACAACCACCAACTAGCAGACATTAGCAGATCCAGTGCAGTGGTGGTCGCGTAGAAGCGCCAACAGATTGGCGGCTGAGTAAAACGATGGATGGAGAGAGAGGAAGCGACTGAGAATACCGGTTTCGGGTGGAGCCTAGATCGAAGCGGTCGTGTGAGAATTGGCTGACAGCCAACGTGAAGCAGCTGTTGATGATTATGTTGATGAATGCAACTATGGGAGACATCCTCCAACTTACAAACCTGTGAGATGTGGAACATAGCAGCTATGTTAGTCTTTCTCTCAACTTACAAACCTGAGAGAAATCCCCTAAGAAGGGTTCGTGGTTCCAGCCTGGGACAGAGCTAGGAACGTAGAGATGACCTCCTCCATGACGTGAGTGAGAAGAACTCCAGATGATTATCCGGTGGAAAAACAATCTATTGAGTTAGGACGTGCCTGTGGCTGAGCACAAGGTGGACGTGAGAAATCCCAAAAGTGCTGGGCACATCGTCATGTGACCATAAATTAAGATGATGTGATAGCCTCCTCTGAGAAACAGAGTTGACGAGATGACTCCAGATGATTCTCCTGTTGATGGCAGTGGGAAAGCAAATCTGTAGAATGGACGTGCTTGTGGACGAGCACATGTGAACGTGTGAAGACCTGGTTCATCTGTGTAATGTAGTGAATCAGATCTATGACTTCCCTATGGATGTGCCCCTAGTGGATGAGCACTAGTGGGTGTATCAGATCTTTCGCTATATATATTGTTCAAGAGTCAGACCTACTTGTAACCCTAATTGTTATGTAAAGGGTACAGGTCGGCCCCACCTTAATGTGATTAATAATAAATGTAAAAGATAATTAATATTAATTATAATAAATAATAAATATAATAATAAGTATATTTGACTTAGAGAGGTCGGCCCTGT
>WSFP011347143.1:0-35990 GCA_009831015.1 Picea engelmannii | reverse complement strand
TTATTTGGTCTACAAGTTCCTTTTTTTGGTGGCATGTTGGCCAAGTATCACTTTAAACCTTGATTTTGAGGTGGTTCTTCTAGACAATCTTCCTTTTATTGTATCTCCAAAATTTTGGCCCTTCTGAGTATGAAATTTTCTTTTTTGTAGGTCTCTGATATTTATTCTTTGCAATGTCATAGGTCTGATAAAAATTGGATGTGCCAAGTGGAATTTATGGTAACTTCCCCACAACTTGCTTATTTTTGTCTTTTCCAGTAGATCTCACTTGTATAGCGTGCCCCACACAAAATAATTGATATAAATTATGAAAATCATACCCAAACTACTATGGGATTTCCACTATCCAATGCAACTGGTCTCATTCAATTTGGATAATCTAGGAATAAGTTATGATTGTTTTACCTGGAACACCTGATTGAGACTAGTCAATAGGACTAGTTAGATACCATATCTTCTACAGGGTGTATCTACAAATTAAGATGACCCAGAAGATGAAATTATTACCACAGATACCATACTAATTTATGTGAATAGCCTATGGATTTTAGGGTCTGAAACGTTACAGAATTTTTTTTATAGTGAAAATTCCGCAATGAATCAATTCATGATGATTCCAAAACCCTATCTTACAAAGGCTTTATCTCTGAAATTATAAGGTCCCGGGAACTGAAATTTTAACCCAACGTACCTTGATTTGTATACTAAAAATCCTCCAATCCATTCCTTCTGAATCATTGTAGAATAAAATTTATAGCAAAAATTCCAAGGTGTCTCAGATGTAGCAGCGAAACCCCAAGACGTTGAGCTCTGATACCATATGTTAGGAATCAAATATCAATATAGCATAGAAAAACTTCAGAATAAGTACTCAACTCCTTGAAAAATAAAGAAATTTAGATAATAAGCCTCTTCGAGGGGGAAACCTCCTTATGCCCACATAAATGTCCAAATACCAGATGATTCCAAATGAAAATGTCTCCTTGGTATATATAGGAGACTAGGAGGAATAATTACAACTAATGGACTAAAGCCGACATAAATAAAATAAAATTACTAATGTAATATTCCCCAATTAAGGGGTAATGAGCCACTATTTAGGGCTTAACACTCTTCCATATCTCTGTCAACAGGTCTCATTTTCCGATGGAATCTTTGAATTGCATTTGAAGCTTGACTGGAGTCGCCATGAAAACTTTATCTCTGGATTCTTTTGCCAATGGAATCACCTTCAACTGATTTTCTGATGTGTGAACTCACCAGAGAAGAAATACAGCCAATATGTGCCTAAGTGTCTACTGCTCTCAAACCTCAGAACTCAACCATGTCGTTCTTTCCCAGGGAAAATTTTCAATTTTGTCCCCAGCAACGGCGCCAAAACGTTATCACTTGGTAATTTCTTTGGGCTGTATCAAAGAAATCTCTGAGGTAACTATTTCAACCAACTTTAGATTGTATTCTAACCTATACAACCAGAAAGGGCTCTTGCATATGTCTAATGACTGGTAATAACTCAAATATTTCATCAATAAATGCACAGAGGTCAGATTCTGCAATAGGAAAAGTTTATTTTTGTTTTAAAGGGATGGTAGGACAAGCAAGAGAGAAAGTACCATTGGGTAATGGAGTCAATTTAAGAAAATGATAGAAACAAAATACTTTGTGATTGAACTTGAGAGGAAGAAGGCTAAATGAGAAACAGTTTTCAGTTAAAAATCGTTGTGTGTGGTGAGAGAAAAACACATGAAGCAACTCAGAGCACCGCTGAGGATGAAATCGGAGTTAACTTAGAGGAAAACGGTTTGTCTGAATGGCACGAATCCTGAGGCACTGCACAATGAATCCCAGGTTCGAAATTACGTTCCTATTTAGATAGAAAATAGATATGAATAAAGAATACAGGAAGTACGTACGTAGAGAAATAATACAATACATCAAACTTCCACAGTTAGAATATTTTCATCAAAGCTTCAAGACCTTTGCATTAAGTTTCAGTCGAATTCAGAGCTACATTCAATAGTCACTGTCTACACTTTTTTTTCCAACCAACCCCGTTTACATGAAAATGATCCCCATATATAGAAATATAATGTCACCCTTGGCTGCTAGGGTCTAACTACTCCCTCCTAGAATCATGGATCTGTTTTCTTTGAAAGAGAAGAATAACTTCAACGGATTCATTAAAAATAGAAAACTCAACTTTGCCAAATGATAAACGTAACTGAAATATTCTTTCTAGTCATTGATCATGATCAAAGTTCGACCATATGGTTGTGATGAGTCATCATGTTCATTTCTGGACACTCTTTCACCCTTTCACATCAAGTCTTCTATGCAACAGTAACCTACAACAAAAAACGCAGCGGATTGCACAGTGAAATGGGAAAATAGGTGTTAAATATGACACCATATATCACTAATAAAAACCTATTTTCAAAATCTGAGAGAGTTTTTGTATCTAAGATCATTATAAATAAAAAACTCTCTCGGTTTCTCTAAATTCATCTCCAGCTGGCTGGAATACACGTCACAAAAACATGTCTCCGATAAGAAAACATGAAAACTGAAAACTAGGACTCAAAGATTCCTTCGAATCTCACAAAATATGAAACGTTTTTCAAATATGAGAGAGGGTTTTATTATTTGGTTTTTCCTCAACAAAACCCTCTCAGGGATTTTCAAAATTCCTCTCCATTTGGTCATAAAATTATCTTGAAGTTGACCACTAAACTAGTCATTTGCGTAGCGCGACCTGTAGCCTGTGTCCAGGAAAATCCACTGCGCGACAACATCCTATATGTGACATCCCACTGCACGACGAAATCCACTACATGACGAAATCCATTGCACAACAACATCCTATGAGCGACAGGTCATTGCGCGATGAAATCCACTGCGCAACGAAATCCCATGCGCGATGACATCCTCTACGACAACATTCAATGCACGATGAAATCCACTGTGTGACAGAATCCTTTGTGCGGTGAAGTGCTCTGCACAGTGCATAGCAAATTTTGCAGCACACAGTTGCAAATGGAAATGGAAATAATAAATGATAAGGTTCCTTTTGAAACTGACCCTTGGAGATGTTAGATGATGCCAGGCATAAAAACAATAAGGGTGCTAACAGGCTTGACTTTGAAAATTGTTGACAAACCTATAACCTTAGCTATGAAAATAATGATGCTAACACAACCTACCTACTATATTCTATTGTACACCACAACAATGTCAAACCGAGAGATCATTCGAGTGGAATTCTCTTCTTTACAATGTGTTATTTTTAGTTGCAAGTGGTGGGACATCTTTGATCAGAATAATGTAAAGGAATATCGTGATAGTGGGATGATATGTATCAAATCTAAAAAGATGTGGGATGAAGCTAAGGAGCCTTATGTTTTCCCAAAACACTGCAGCCAAGTGTTTTTTTACCCATATGTGTTGGATAGGGATTGGTGGTTTGTATTAATACACAACCCTAGATCAAAACATGTTTTTGAGAACAACAATGTTATCATGCCAAGCGAGGAAGATAATGAGGGTGATGACAACAGAGAGTTATGTGTACATGTTTTATTTCATCTTTAATACTGTTGTTGTATCTTTTTGTTATATTCTTTATTTCGCTAATTATATTGTTTTTTATTCATATTCTAACAGACGAAATGTTAAGTTAATTATAACAAATCTTTGAACAATTTTAGTTGGTTATTAGTCAATTTGATGTGTAATGTGTTTGTCTTTCAAATTATTTGTGATTGCATGGAACGATTGTTATTTGAACATATTTATATGTCGTTGCATATATTTATAGGATGTAAAATGAGACTTTTTCCCTTTGTAATGAAATATAGTACTTTCATTTTCGAGTTATAAAAGAGAAGAATACATTTTGAAGTCATAATTGTTAGAAAATGCTTGTGGGACTATTCTACACTTGTATTTGTGGTTTACGTTTTTTGGGTATTGATCATGTGAATTATTTGTGTGCTTAGTATCTAGAATTCTTATGCTATTATGATTTCTAATGAGTGCATGGATGATGTTATAGGTATTCTCTTAAACTATTTGAGATGATATCTGGAATATTATTAATATAAAATACTTTGGTTGCCATGAATGGTTTCCATTGTCTAGGTATCATTTTAAGTTGTGCTCATCAACTAGTTTTTCTCCCACGGGATAGGTTAGGCATAGTTAGATTAGATTAGTTTGTTTTCATTTTAGTTTAGATGGGATTAATTAGAACACTTTGGGGGGTTGTTTATTGTCTTTCCCTTTTTTCTTATTTTATATTTGAGTGGAAACGAGGCCCTTATACTCGTCGGAAACACTACACCAAATGAGAGTAGGTTTGATTGGGACCTGTCATCGGGCGTTCACCCATACCTCCTTGACATGCCATTTGGACCCATCAAAATGACCATTGGAGTCTGATGGGCCCATCAGAGTGTGAGTGCCATCGAATGGTTTTTTACGCGTGAAATAAACCTTAGACCTTTTGAACCCTATATTTTTTTATGGATTTATTTTTTAGTTTACTATTGTATTATTTAAGTATTTCTCTTTGAAACTTATATCCATTTGAATGTTTCATCTAGAGGGGATTATCCATAGGCCATCAAAATCATATGTCATTAGATTCAATTCTTAATTTCACCTTCTGACCATCGGATTTAGATGGTAATCCATTGGATTGGGGAGATAACTCTTCAAGATTACCTTATGACCATCGGATTTCGATGGTAAGCCATCAAAGTGTGAGCTCGTCAAAGTGGGGAGATAACTTTTCAATCTTACCTTCCAACCATCAGATTCCAATGGTAAACCATATGATTCTGATAGTAATCCATTGGAGTGAGAGTTCATTCGGGATTTGTCTTAATATTTTAATTTTTGACTTAGGATTAGGGTTGCATTTTAAGTTTTGGCATTTCTTATTAATCTTTGATTTTCACGAGGGTGGGAAGTAATTTTATTGTTTTTTATTATTTTTTATTTTCACATAGATTTGGGGGTAATTTCATTAATTTTTATTTATTAATTGTGATTTCACGTAAGTTGATTTAATTAATTTTACTATTTTCCTATTTTATTTCATTTTTCAGTAGGATTATTCGCCAAAATTGCAACACAAGCCCTAGGTCTTATGCCTTCTCTAGGTTCTTATGCAAATCATGTAAGGAGGATAAAGTTATATTAATGATTTATTTTTTAGTCATGTTATGCATCAGGTACATTTGTTTTGAGGTTGAATATTGACAGGCCAAATTCACCCTCATGAACATCAAGGGCTACGGAGCACCGATTTTCAAACAGATGTATCTTGAGACATAAGTTTCATAATCAAACCCATGATACCTTGCTGGAAAGTTATCAATATGAAGAATGCACTAGGAGAGAAATTTGGGCCAAAAAAGAAACAAAAAACTCTAGAGAACGTGAAAAATAGACGGTCACGAATTTGGGGTGAAAAATGTCTATGCAAACTTTAGATGACCATATCTGGAGCTAGAGGCAACAAAATCCGGCCCTGGATAGCTTGTTGGAAAGATACAAGAGATGCAAATGGGATGGAACAACACATATTAGTAGATTAAGGGTGTAAATTCTTAGAAAATGAAAAAAACAGAAGAGGCCCAAATTAAATTGGAGAACGAGCTATGCAATGTTCAAATAGTCATATCTTAAGTTGCATGAGTTGAAATTAGTCCTACAAGAGCATGCTGGAAAGCTACTTGTTTTGTAGTGATATTTTATGAATTTCATATGACAAGTCTCCATTCATATCAAATATAATCAATGGCTTATTTAATAAATCTCTTGTATTTGCAATCAAATAAATACAACACGTATTCTAATTAATATTGTTATTTGTACACTGCAAAATTATTAAGTAAATTTAGAAAAAAAATGGCATGCAACTTTCCAAAAGCAACAACATCACTTTGATGCCATTTATTTATTTTCCAATAACAAATTTATAAAACAAAATACAATCATCATCATCATTCTTATATTAAAAATATTCAAATAAAGCTATGTCGATAATAGGAATATTGACACATTTCAATGATAGCAAATGTTATTAAATTAACAATCAAATTACAACTATTACTCATCATTAGGTACGCTAATTTTGAATTCTTTTAACAAACCCCTGATCTTTGGATGAGGCCTTAGAATATTTACAAATGAGAAAAACATCATTTTTATATTTCTATATCTTTCATAAGAACCATCAGATGTCCAAATTAATGGAAATTTGAATCATTTATTCTCACAATTGTCTTTTGAATACAACCTAAGTGGGCCTAATAGTTAAGAACTTGTGTTTCCTCCTTGAAGGTCACAGGTTTAAATCCAGAGGGGGGTAGGGTATGTATACCTCTGTAGACTTTAGCAATCAAATTGTTGCATGGAGGGGGTCCCTTGTCCTGTAAACAAGGGGGTCTCATACACCAATTTGGTGTTTGGCTTGGCCATGACCTTAAAATTATATTATTATTGTTGTTGTTGTTGTTTTTGTTGTTGGTGTTGTTGTTTTTGTTGTTTTTATAAACAATATGTTGGAGTTTTTATATCTATATCCATATTGGATTAATAAATATTGAAATATGGTCCCCGAGGTGTAGGACAGTCGGTGACAAAGTGTGTTGTTAAGGCACTATGTGATGTTAAAGTCATCGGTTCGAAACCTGTGGGGACAAAAAATAAAGACGTGTTAAGGGTTGGTGTGGCTCAGGCCAGGTGCGATCCCTAGGTGATCTTGACGGCTTAGATGCCCCTGATTCATGGTTTCTCAGCCACATGCTAGTCCCACAGGTCACGGACAAACTAGCAAACAAAAAAAAATACATATTGAAATATATATTTTTTAAATGTGTAGTACTCCCCCAATATATGCATAGATTGGTGAATGGTACAAAGTATGTATGCATTGTTGGCAACCCAAATAAATGTGAAACTTTAATTTTTCAACCAATCAAATTTAATCATGAATCATTTTCCTTCAGTGCAATCTAAATACGAAAACCACGGGACTAAACTAAAATACTCTCATGAAAAATTGATAATACAATAACTAAAACTAAACATATGTGTGTAATAATGGTAATAATCATGCACACAGTTAGGTTGTTTGTAGTTTGGTATTTTACTGGTAACCACTGGAAAGCCAAACAACAATCCCTCTACTCCCAATACTAATAATATATTTTGATCTAAAGTTTAGATTGCATACAAAATCCATAACTACAAATATAACTGCAACAATATATATAAATCGTTAAATTAAAGAGGTTATTCATCATGGATATGTAATTAAAGTAAAGCATGTATGGATATGATGAATAAATAAGAAATGGAAATGAAGCAACAACATATATAAATCATTAAATTAAAAAAACCATCATGAATTAATGCAATACAATATTTAATTAATTGAAATAACATTTGTTTTGATGAATATACCAATATAACCAATGATAATAGTAATTGAAACTTGAAATGATAAATGAAAAATTAAAATTTACATAACAAAAAAAATCAATGATCACAATTTCAAAATTATGTCTTTTAATATCGTATAATGATATTTAAATTCCATTATAGACATATTCCATTCAACCATGAAAATATCTCTATGGAGAATAACTCTTATATCAAATTTTGGATCTATTTTCATGAGATGTTGTCAAACTCCAAGTATTAGATTTTTCTTGTTATTAGAGAATAGATTGTGAGGCTTTTGCAAGATAAAACTTTCATATGTCTTTCTTTTAATTTCACCCCCCTCCAAAATAACCATTGGCATGTTTTCCTTAAAAAATTTATCTCCAAACTCATCCCATATTGTTTGCAATTTTTTTATGTATTTACCTTCACTATCTCTAGTACATTTGTTGATAAACCACATTAATTTAATTTTTTTCTCAAGTTTTTTCTTTGAACCAAAAAATTTCATAAATAAAGTCCTCCTATCACTTCCACTTTTGGTTGGCTCAATTACAACTTTTGTTAAGTACCAAATCTATGAATACAAAACCACCGCAAATGATCTAAGGACAATATAGAAAATCCACACTTTATTATTATGAAAATCCTTAGGGTAGGGAAACACCATATAATGGATCATATTACAGAATGGATCCACTCCCGTTCACTTTCCTCTTTGAGGGGGAAACCTCCTAATGAGTTACTTCTCTAAATACAATAATTCTTCTTGACTTACATTACATTGCTTGAACCCCTTTATATATTGCTACCAACCACCTAAGAAAATTATAGAGGAGGAACCTTCTAGAAGTAGAACCTTCTAAGAAGTCCCCTTACATTTATTATGTTCACACTAATATATCTAACTTCCATACAAACATATTCATTTCAGGATCAACCTGGAAAATGTTGATATTAGATCAATTTATTGAATCCCTCACGCATGAGCAAGACAAGCTCATCAAGATGGGGATAATCAAGGGATCCAATGCACATGCACTTAGTGTGCATGAGAGCAACAATGCATGTAGTCCTAAGACCAAGAAAAAAGGTAATGGAAAGGCACATGAAGAGACAAATAGGAAAGGGTACTCCAAACCCTTCGATGATTCCTTAGGCTCCAAAGGTGGAAAAGGAAATAAATGAAAGACCAAATTCGGTTACCGCAACCATGGTTATCATCTCGAGTCTACATGTATGAAGAAACAAATTGATATGATGGAAAATATTCTTTAGAAGAAGAACCATGGGGATAAAATTCCTAAAGATGTCAAGAAGAATCTGGAATATCAAGACAAATGAGGTAACTCTCATGCACTAATTTCCATTAACTCTTCTCCCAATGCTGAATCTTAGATTCAATTGCATCCCACCATATGGAAGCAATAGATAATGTTTTATCTTATATTTTTGCATGCATTGGTCCTCCTGTCCTCGTGGGAGATGATACCCCAGTTGAGATCATTGGTCGAGGGAGAGTAGAACTCCCACAGTAAAGTTTTGAGAACATATTTCATGTTCCAAAACTCTACATGAATATACTCTCCATTTATTAGATAACACATTCTGGTATAGGAAAAAGGGTGGAATTCACACCCGATTCTATAACCATGTCTCATATGTGTGATATATCCACAATTGTTGTTAGTGAGGTAAACCACTAATATAATTTGTATACTTTTAGTAAGATCATTGATAAATCTGATTCTACTTTACTATTGATGCATGATAATGATACTATTAGATCACAGCACAAGAGGTTTGACCATATAAACTTCAAAAATAAGGAGAAACCATGCAAACATAAAATGATCATCGACTTTCCCAACATACATTTTTCAAAAGTATTTTTTCAAGGATGTGTTCTAAGGAAACATCCCTGTGATAAGTTTGAGAGAGGGAAGGCTTGGAGGTCGTCTTCTCTTTTGGATATCATCCTTAGTAATCTGATTGGATCCTTTCCTCATTCGTCCATCATCAAAGCAAGGTGCATTCTTACATTGATTGGTAATTTCTCACGACACACTTGGTGTATTTTATCAAGAATAATTCCAAGGTTTTTTAGCATCTCAAAGACCTCAAATCACATGTGGAGACTCATTCTGGAAGTGTAACATATTCAACCACCATTTGAGCAACATTACATGTGGAATACACATTAAGACTTGAAATTTTTTGCTTATTAATTTTGTAGCTTATCAGCTACAGATCACACACAATTTAACCATTTTACCAATACCATAGTTCTAAATGCATCTAAAAGTATATATTAAAACATGAATACGACTTCTCATGAAAAAAACAAACAAACAAAATCCATATAAACCATTTACACAATGGAATACCATGATAAACACAATAGAGAACTTATCTGTTAATACATAACCAATTGGATGCATACAAAGGATGAACCTCCCATCCATCGACATTGTTGGTTGTTTTATTTCAACATCAATCCACCCCTAAGATAATCCTATGATTCCACAAGGAGATCTAACCCTCTGGATATCCACTCTCCACACACAGCAACCCCAAAACCCAGGTTCCAATATATTTCCCACAACTTGTACAGCCCAAGGAATGGGATCCCCCCTTCACTGCACATAGTCCCTCAGGACTTCCCAGTTCCTTCCAGGGCTCTAGTGCATATGTTTGACTAGAAAACCTCCCATCTATTCCAATACTTCTCACAATATCCCTCACAAGGCTCTTGAGTCTACTTATCAACATAAATACACTTCACAGGATTATAGACCGATTTACAGGCACACCAGCCTCTTTATCAACATAAAAAAAAACCCCAAAATGGATTATTTCAAGACCAACATGGTTGGTAATCTTCCCATCACTCATCTCTCATCTTATTCTCCAAAATATGCTAGTAAAAACTTTTCTTCATGCAAAAATGTGATTGTCCGGAAAACTACAACCTTGTCCATATGAATGTCCTTTTTTTTTTTCCTTGCTTGGCTTGAATTACAGTCTTCCCCAATATGATTGTACATGTTCCCATGCTCTCCAATAAATATGGGATATGACTCCTCACACCCACCCTCCTACAAGATTTTAATGATTAGCTTTAGGAACACTCAATAACAAATAGAAGCTTTACACAATAATAATGATAATTTGGAAATGTGGGTTTGGATTAATACCCATTAGTAACTCCCCCTTGGACCCCTATCTCTTGTGGAATCATATCCCCCCATCGTTATTCATATTTTTTGTATCACAACCAGCAATTACTATTTTTATTAGCTATTTCAATGCACCTCATTTACCATTTGGCCCTTGGCCACATTAAACCAATATGGGCTCGTTTCCCTAACACATTTCTTCACTAGCCTAAATCACATTTATACAATTACATTATAATTCATGGGGATTAAAATTGGGGATTTTACATCCCATCCCCCTTATTTTTTCATTATCCTTAGTGTACAACACCCTATAGGTGTTCATTCACTTTACAATTATGGATCTCGAGCCATTAATCAATCATATAGGCTCCCCAACCCAAAATCACATAGGAATTATAGCCTAAACAAAATTTCATAAGCTATTTGTCCCAAAATCATAGATACATAGGCACCCTATCCCAATAAAGTATGCATACATAGGCACTATGACCCAAAAAACATAGCTACTTAGTCTCCTTGGCCCAATCCCGCATAATATAATTTCACAATTCATTATTCTGGAAGCAATTCCAACCAACAATTTTTCATTTTTCATGGTTTGCACTACCTTTCTCTGGCTCTAGCTGCAATACTATTCACACTTTTTTAGTTCTCATAGAAATTCCAACCAACAACTATCATTCCCCTCTACGCGCACAACCTAAGGAAGTGTACCCCTTCTCTGCACTACAGTCCTTCAAGTTGTGCTACTTCCCTTCCAGGGTTCCAGTAGGTCAGATAGGAAGTCTCTGAGTTGTGGCTCCAGGAACTCTAGTTGAAATATCTTTTATACTTTATTCATTCTCGTAGAATTCCAACCAAAAAACTCTCATTCCCCTCAACCTGTACAACCTAAGGAAGTGTACCCCTTCTCTACACTATAGTCATTAAGGCTTTACCACTTCCCTTCTAGGGTTCAAGTACCAGGTCAGACAAGAATTCTTTGATTTGTGGCTCCAGGAACTCCAAGTGTGATAATAGAATCTCAAACTTATCAAATAGTTGCAATTGTTCCTCCTTCAGAACATATTAATACAAATATGGTTGAAATAAAATACACAGTCATGACATACAACCTCATGTAACTGACAAAAAAAACCAAAACACAAGACAATCAACTTAACCATGCATAGTGACGATTAGAAAAACACACCAAAGCATGTAGTCCCATAAAAACACAGAGACAAAGACAACATTCAAGAATAACAAGCAATAAGGAATAAGTGAAAACTTACAACACATTCAACAACAATCAATTCCATCTTTCGACATAATTAACTCGGTGATTACAATCACTTATTCAGATGGTTATCCCTCTATTTCATGAGCATCCACAAAAAGAATTTAGCTCACTATTCCTTTTAGACATAACCTCATGATTCCAACCACTATGTCATACACATTATGGACTTCCCTCCCCCTTTCCATCCTCACCCTCTAGGCTCAGGAATCCCCTTCACTGATACATAGTCCTGTTGGATTACTGAGAGGGGGGAGGGGGGGGGTGAATAAGTAATAGCATAATTATAATCCTTTTTCTTCAAATGTTATATCATTGTAGAATTATTATCCAATAATGAGAAATAAGAAATAAATAATCACACACATACACAGTACACCAGTGTTTTGCGTGGAAACCCAAATCGGGAGAAAACCACGGAATGCTTTTTCTTATATGTCTTGAAGAATTTCATTCATTGGAAGCACCAACTTCCTTTTTTTTCCAGCTGCAACTGGAAGGAGGATCCAACCCCCTGGCTTCTCAGGCTACAACCTGAGGGAAGCTTCGACTCCACAATTCTCTGGATACAACCCCATATGTTCTCCGGCTACAACTAGAAGGTGTCTACAACCACCTATCCTTGTCCAATCCAACCGCCCAAAGTAGAAGTAGAATGATGGAACCACTGTCAACCTGTCACTATGAGATATACTACTATAAAATGGTATCGACCTGTACCACTGCCATGTATCCAATCTGTACACATGCCCTTTAATCAAACTGTACCTGAACTGAACATGTATCTACAAAAATACAACATATACATGACTTATAGTGATGCAGCCTACGTATGGACGTGCCCTATCTGTTATGCAGTCCAAGTATGCCTTTTGAAACTAGGGTTTCCTTTCACTTGAAAACTTTTGACCCTCTGTAACTTTCTTTAACATAGATATGTAACCTGACACTATATCCAGACTGTAATTGTACCATGTGCATGCATCCTCATACATAACCTCTACTCAAGGCAAGTATGTCTCTCTCTAGTCATGTGCCATATAGGTACGTGTAATCATGAGAAAGTATAATATCCCTCACATGATCTTAGTCATCAACTCCTTTCTGATATTCAATATCTCAATACATCAATAAATACAAGATCTCAACCATGTACCATAAAAACTCTTAGCCATATGATAAGAAATACAAGATCTCAACCATGTACCATAAAAACTCTTAGCCATATGCTAAGAAATACAAGATGTGCCTCAACAAGAAGTATCAACGATAAATATACTAGCATTGTATTTATGTAGATCTGACTTATATAGAAGATCCCGTGTATCCACTAGTCTCTCTAGGGAGAATCCTCGAATCTCCATTGTCATTCCTCATGCATACATCAAAATCCAACTATTCAAAGAAATAAGACATACCTTTTGAACCAATGGATGGATCTGATGTATCTGAGCACTCTAGACCTTCCTGGGAGCTTGATCTCGGAATCTAGAACCTCTGCACATTCATCTTCTCAAGTTTCATGGCTTTATCAACATGTACTCACCCTATACACAGTCATCCCATGTACATACTCACCCTATACACAGCCAACCTGCGTATACCTTCAATGTATACACACCCTATAAATAGACAACACACGTATGGCTAAGAAAATAGGGTTTTTTGTGAATCCGAGAATTTCTCCGTCAACCCTTCATGCTACCTCAGATGTTCACAACTTTAGATGTATCCACAAGTATTTACAAGAAGCTTTACACAATAAAAATAGATATACAATATGTACAAGTGTGTGTTTAACGAGTGATCTTTGCCTCTTATTTATATCTAAATGTATCCATATGCTTTCCTTATTTTAGGGCTTCTTTATTTAAAATAATTTCTTTTGCAAATCACTTTGACCCTTGGGGGCTTCTATAAGACTTATGAGGGGTTCTCCAACTTTGTATGGTCATAAATATCTAACCATGAGAAGTTATGTGACGTTCCACATACCACCGAAAACAACATGACAAGCACTATCTATCTAGGATAGTTTTGTTGAAAAATTCACTTTCCTTCAACACATTATTCCAGAATTAAGCATGGGTTGTCTTACTCCGCAAAGCGTCTTCCCGTGAGGTATTTAACCATAAGGGGACCCCTTTGGAGTTCATCCATATTTACTTCTTATCAACCATGATGAGACAATAATGAGTCATATTTACATCAAACAATCTTGGGTCCATTACCCAAACTTTGTGTTGCGGGGCTTTCTTCAAGGGTTGACATCAATGAAAACCAACCTTAATAAACAATAGCTCCCTTTGGCATTGATGGAAACACTATGATGCAATACTAAAATCATATCACTCATGGTCCCCCTGGAACTATGCATGTGTCCTTTGCATCTGATAAATCTGCTCCCCCTAGAACCATGCCTCTGTCCTTTGCATCTTGTAAATCTACTCCCCCTGGAACCATGCCTCTGTCCTCTGCATCTGATAAAACTCTCCCCCTTTTCCATCAATGTAAAAGGTATCTTTCCATCTAGAGCTTCTCCCCCTGACTGAACTGTCCTCTTAATGTGCTTCCTCGTGTAAATCTAAGACATATAAGATAAGCATTCAAAAAGAATTCATTTTGGAGTAGAAATAACTCCAAGTCTTTAGCAAAGATATTCAAATGATTCCCATGGAAGTGGTTTTGTAAATATAGTTTCCACTTGTTATTTTTTTCGCACATACTCAACTTTGATATTCTTTTCTGCAACCTACTCCCGTAGAAAATGATGCTTGATTGGAATGTGCTTCATCTTGGAGTGCATCACCGGGTTTTTTGAGATACTGATGGCACTTGTATTATCACAATGGATAGGAATGGGATCATCATACTCAACCTGTATATCTGTCAGAGTTTGTTTCATCCAAAGAACCTGTGTACAACATGATGTTGTTGCAATATACTCTGCCTCGACTGTAGATAAAGATATTGATGATTGTTTCTTGCTTAGCCATGATACTAAACACTCACCCAAGTAGAACGTTGCTCCACTGGTGCTTCATCAGTCATCAATACAACCTGCCCAATCTGCATATGTGTAGGCAATAAGTGATAGATCCTTTCCTTTTGGATACCATAATCCAAAATCTTTTGTTCCTTTGATATATCTGAAAATCCTGTTCACTGCTAATACATGTGATTCCTTTGGTGTTGCTTGAAATCATGCCACTTGTCCAACTATCTACATTACATATGGTCTGGATGTTTTCACATATATTAGGTTGCTAATCATTGACTTATATTGCCTCTGATCTGTAGACTTCGAATCATCATCTTTTCTCAACTTGCAACTGGTTTGCATGGGAGTGATAACTAGTTTGCAATCTTCCATTCCGAACTTCTTTATCATTTCTCTGATATACTTGGTTTGAGAAATAAAAATTCCTTGGTTTATTTGACGTATCTGAAGTCCCAGAAAGAAGGATAGTTCTCCAAGTAATGACATTTCAAATTCATTTTGCATATCTTTTGCAAATTTCTGGCTTAACCTGTCATCATCACTACCAAAAATAATATCATCAACATAAACTTCAATTAATAAAATATTACCTTGGCTTACCTTGATTAGAGGTTGTTGTCTGCAATTCTTTTTCTGAACCCTGCCTATTGCAGATACTTATCCAGTCTAGAGTACCATTCTCTAGTATTATGTTTTATACCATACAAGACCTTCTTTAATTTACACACATAATATGTGTTCTCTGACAACTGAAATTCTTCTGGTTGTTCAATGTAGACTTCTTCTTCAAGTTCCCTGTTCATAAAATATGATTTTACATCCATCTGATATACTTTAACATTTTTAGAGCATGCATAAGCTAAAATCAAATGGATTGCTTCCATTTTGGCAACTAGGGCAAATGACTCTTCAAAGTCAATTCCTTCAATCTGTGCATATCCTTTACATACCAATCTAGATTTGTTCCTTGTAACCTGTCCATGTTCATTCAATTTATTCCTGAAAACCCATTTTGTGTCAATCGCATTCTTATTCTTTAGTCTTAGAACCAGTTCCCAAGTGTCATTTTTCTCTATTTGATCTAATTCTTCATCCATGGTCTTATTCCAAAATTCATCCTTGTTGGCTTCTTCAAAACAGTTTGGTTCAATTGTAGATAAGAATGCCAGGTGTGTTTGTTCTGGTGAACATATTTTTCTTCTAGTCTCAACTCCTACATCTTTGTTCCCGATAATTTGATCTGAAGGATGATTCTTTTGTACTCGTTTACTAGGTGTTTTTGGAGACACTTGTTGAACTTTCTCTTCTTCTTCTGTCGAATTCTCTTCATCTTCCTCTTCTACTTATTTTTCATCTTCTTCTTCGAAAAGTTGTTCCATTGATTTGTTTTCTTCTTCCTTTGATTCTGGTCTACTTGTTTCATCAATTGTTACGTTGCTGCTTTCCACAACTTTGTTTAATCTTAGATTGTAACACTTGTATTCTTTCCTTGTACTTGAGTAACCAACAAGTATTCATTTGTCCACACGAGAGTCAAAATTTCCTATTCTGCCATCTTCTCTTTTTATGTAGCATTTGCTTCCAAAAACTATGAAGTGATTCACATTTGTTGGTCTTCCTTTACATAGCTTGTAGGGAGTTTTA
Organism: Picea engelmannii; assembly: GCA_009831015.1. Lineage (NCBI taxonomy): Eukaryota > Viridiplantae > Streptophyta > Pinopsida > Pinales > Pinaceae > Picea > Picea engelmannii. Next base: position 19,429 of record WSFP011347143.1, on the reverse strand, counting down.
TCAATGTTGTTTCTGAGCATTACTTTGTTTTGAATGTGAACTGTTGTATGCACTACCTGTTTCCAAAATATATCTGTCAATTTGGAATCCATTATCATTGTTCGAGCCATTTCCTTTACTATCTTGTTCTTTCTTTCAACAACTTCATTCTGTTGAGGTGTCCTAGCAACACAGAATTTCCTTTTTATTCCATGATTTTTGTAGTATTCCTTAAATTCCTTTGAAGTGAACTCTCCTCCATTATTAGATCTCAAGCATTTGATTCTTGAATCCATCTCATTTTCAGCCATTTCCTTGTAGATCTTGAAGTTTTCAAAAGCTTCTGACTTGTTCTTGAGAAAGCAAACTGCAGTCATTCTTGTATAATCATCAACTAATAATATAAAGTATCTCTCACCTTTTAATCCCTTTGTTGTAGTTGGTTCAACTAGATCAGTATGCACAATTTCCAGTGGTCTTGTTGTTGAATATTCCTTTGATTTGAACCTGGTCTTTGTTTTCTTTCATTGTTGACAATGCTTGCATAAATTGTTGGTTGGTTTCGTGATCTAGGGCATTTCTTTGACTGCTTCTCTTTTTCTGACTTTGACAAGGTTATCAAAGTGCATGTGACCCATTCTTTTGTGCCATAGCCAACTTTCATCTTCCTTTCCTAGACAACACTTTTCATTTCCAATTTCACTTAACACATACATGTTGTTTGAAGTTCTTGCAGTTGTACCGACCAATATCCTGAACCTTCTCTTATTATCTCACACTTTTGTGAATCGAAAGTAACTTTATGACCTTGGTCACACATTTGACTCACACTTATAATATTATGTTTCATATCTTCTACCAGTAGAACATTTTGTGCCTTTTCATTCTTGTTCCCAATTCGGATAGTGCCTTCTCCAATGATTTTGGCTGAATTATCATTTTCGAAGGAGACCGATACATTTATTTCCTTTCGCAATGTAACAAATTTGTCTCTATCACCTGTCATGTGTTTTGAACACCCATTGTCAACATACCAACCTTGTTTCTTCTTCTTAGATTGTAGAGAGACTATGCATTCTTCATTGCTATACTGATCTTGCTTTCTTATCCATGTTGTTTTTGAGGTTCTTGTCTGTGACTATTGTTATTATGTTGAGGTTCATTAGGAGGGTCTGTCATTATGAAATATTTGGCCATGTGTTTACATTTTTAGTATTCCACTTCAGTTCCCAAGGATTCAAACCTATTGTAAATTCTTCTTTGTTTTTCACTAGGTCTTCTTGAATAACCCCTTTGTGTATGACTCCCAAAGTTGTTATTGTTCCTGTTGTTAGCTCTGCAATTTACAGCTTTATGTCCAAAATGATTACATGCATAACATAAACCAAAAAATATAGTTTGATACCTGGGATTTGAATATCTTCTGAAAGGAGGTTCTGTTATGAATCCTTCTTATTCTTGAGGCCTATCTATTTGTTGTTGATTCTGAAATCTGAATCTTCTTGGTGGAGGAGTGTCCCTGTAATCGTCCTTATATATCTTCATGTCCCCTTTGATTATTTTTGCATAGCTTTTTGGATTTGTTTCTTGCTCTGTTGCTTTGGAGCTTGATCCATTTTCTATCTAATTGTATCCAAGTCTAGACTTGTCAAGATGAGATTTTTGACTATTGATAATGTCATCCAAAACTTTTGAGCTATTCTGCATATTTTTCTTTTGAATATCCTTTCTTAATGTGACAATCTCTGCTTCCAAGTTTTCGATGATCATGTCCTTTTCTTCTAGCTATTCTTTGAGTGCTTCTTCTATTCTTTTATCTTCTTCTATTTGAACTTTCAATTTTGTGATCATTTTTTCTGGTTTTTGAGTGTCTTCCCTTTTGTCTAGTTTTGCTTGTAGTTTCTTGTTCATCTTCTTTTCTCTTCTGATAACTTCTATGGCACACATTAATTCTTCTCGAAAGTCAACTTCTACCTCTTCAATTTCTTCTTCAAATTCTTCTTTGACTTCTTCATATTCTTCTTCGGAGTCTTCTTTGTCAGAGTCTTTTACTACCAAGAATAGAACTCTTCTTGTCTCACTGTCATTGACTTCATCTTCATCTGATGATGATATGTCTTCTTTGATACATAAGTTTTTCTTGAAATATTTCTTTTTAGTTCTTTTGCCTTTATATGTGTTTTCTTCCTTTTGAGTAACCTTCATCATTTCTATTTTTCTTATGAGGACATTTGTTAGCAAAATGACCAATACCATCACAATTAAAACAAACTAAAGGAAGCTTACCTCTATACCTACCGTTGGTTCCCTTATTTAGTCTTTTGATGAATTTGGCCACTTCTTCATCATCTTCCAAGACGTCGTTGTTGTTGCTATATTCTTCTTGTTCCTTTTTATTTTTCTTTGATCTTTTGGATGCTTTGAAGGCTTCTTCTTTTACATCTGGATTTTCCTGTTCATTTATCATCTCATATGCTATGAAGATTCCATGCATTTTGTCCATGCTTATTAAGTTTCTTCTAGTGCTGATATCTTAGGGTTGAATCTCATAGGAAGATATCTTAGTATCTTTTGAACAATTACAGATTCTTCGATTTCTTCTCCCAATCCTATGATTGGATTCACTATTTCATCAAATCATAAGAAGTAGGCTGTGATATCTTCATCTTCTTTCATTTTTAGTTGTTCAAACTGACCTCTGTAAGTTTGAAGCTTTGCTGCTTTGAATTTTGAATTTCCTTCATAAATATTTTGAATCTTGTCCCAAATCTCTTTAGCAGATTTACAATGTCCAACTTTGGTGAATACCGTATCACTGAGACCATTCAAAAGTGCATTTTTGGATTTGGAATTATTCTCACCGAGTTTCACTACTTTTTCATTTGTTGGTGGAACTGTTGGTGCTGTGTATCCATCTACAATTGATTGCCAAACTTGAAATCCCTGTGCCTGTATATATGTCTTCATCCTTATGCTCCAAAAAGCACTTATGTCCATCAAACTGTGGTATTCCATTTCTATACGAGTTGGTACTCTCCATGATCTACCTTTCAGTGGTTAAATTGATCTCTGAAGGAACCTTCTTTGATACCAATTGTTGGATTATTGAGAGGGGGGGGTGAATTAGTAATAGTGTAATTATAATCATTTTTCTTCAAATGCTATATCAATGTAGAATTGCTATCCAATAATGAGAAATAAGAATTAAACAATCACACACATACACAGTACACCAGTGTTTTACGTGGAAACCCACATCGGGAGAAAACCACAGAATGATTTTTCTTATATGTCTTGAAGAATTACATTCATTGGAAGCACCAACTTCCTTTGTTTTCCAGCTGCAACTGGAAGGAGGCTCCAATGCCCTGGTTTATCAGGCTACCACCTGAGGGAAGCTCCAAATCCCCAATTCTCTGGCTACAACTAGAAGGAGGCTACAACCCCATATGTTCTCTGGCTACAACCACCTATCCTTGCCCCGTCCAACTGCCCTGAAGTAGAAGCATAATGATGGAACCCTGTCAACCTATCACTGTGAGATATATTGTTGTATAACTGTATCAACCTGTACCACTACCCTGTATCCAATCTGTACAACTACCTTGTAATCAAACCATACCTGAACTGAACATGTATCTACAAAAATAAAATAGATACACGACCTGTAGTGATTCATCCCACGTATGTACGCGCCCTTTCTATTATGAAGTCTGCATATTCCTTCTGAAACTAGGGTTTCCTTTCACTTGAAAAATTTTTACTCTCTGTAACTTCTTTCACATAGATCTGTAACATGTCACTGTATCCAGACTATAATTGTACCATGTGCATGCACCCTCATACATAACCTCTACTCAAGGAAAGTATGTCTCTCTCTAGTCATGTTCCATATAGGTATGTGTAATCATGAACAAGTATAATATCCCTCAAATGATCTTAGTCATCAACCCCTTTCTGATATTCAATTTCTCAATACATCAATAAATACAAGATCTCAACCATGTACCATAAAAACTCTTAGCCATATGCCAAGAAATACAAGATGTGCCTCAACAAGAAGTATCAATGATAAATATACCAGCATTGTATTTTTGTAGATCTGACTTATACAGAAGATCCCTTGTAGCCACTAGTCTCTCTAGGGAGAATCCTCAAATCTCCATTGCCATTCCTCATGCATACATCAAAATCCAACTATTCATAGAAATAAGACATACCTTTTGAACCAATGGATGGATCTGATGTGTCTAAGCACTCTAGACCTTCTTAGGAGCTTGATCTCAGAATCTAGAACCTCTGCACCTTCATCTTCTCAAGTTTCATGGATTTATCAACATGTACTCATCCTATACACAGTCATCTCACGTACATACTCACCCTATACACATCCAACCCACATATACCTTCAATGTATACGAACTCTATACACAGACAACCCATGTATGCCTCAGAAAATAGGGTTTTCTGTGAATCCGAGAAGTTCGTCATCAACCCTTCATGCTACCTCAGACGTTTGCCACTTCATATGTATCCACAAGTATTTACAAGAAGCTTTACACAAGAAAAACAGATATACAATATGTACAAGTGTGTGTTTAATGAATGAGCTTTGCCTCGTATTTATATCTTCATGTAGCCTTACACTTTCCTTATTTTAGGGATTCTTTATTTAAAATAATTTATTTTGCAAAGCACTTTGACCCTTGGGGGCTTCTATAAGACTTATGAGGGGTTCTCCAGCTTCGTATGGTCATAACTCTCTAACCGTGAGGAGTTATGTGGCGTTCCACATACCACCGGAAACAACATGACAAGCACTATCTATTTAGGATAGTTTTCCTGAAAAATTCATTGTCCTTCAACTCATTATTCCATAACTAAGCATGGGTTCTCTTACTCCACAAAGTGTCTTCCCATGAGGGCTTTCACCATAATGGCACCACTTTGGAGTTCATCCATATTTACTTCTTATCAACCATGACGAGACAATAATGAGTCATCTTTACATAAAACAATCTTGGGTCCATTACCCAAACCTTTGTGCTGTGGGGCTTTCCTCAAGGGTTGGCATCAATGACAACCAACCTTAATAAAAAATTTCCTCGTATGATCCATCATTTTCCAAGTTGTTCTTGTGCAAGGGGAGCACCAACTCACTACCATATTTTTCATTGGAAATTTGTAACGTGTAGAAATCATAGGGTTCCAAAGTCATAACTATATCCTTCTCTTTGATATTTCCAACTTTAGTATCCATCACCTTATATGTGTCACACACACATACAATTATCACGAGATATCATCATATAAATTTTACATATTAATTTCCAACTTTGTTTCACATAGAAAACCAAGTTTTTCCAAGTGCAAGATTTCTTCTCAAGACATTTGGCTCTTGCAACAACAGGAATTGTTCTTTCTTATAGGCTTACACCATTTCCATATCCAAGACCATTATTCCTGCAATTTTTCTCACTTTAATTCATTCAAACATATTGTTATCATATTATAACAATTTGCAATCATTAATTATCAAATCTATTCTACGCGTGTAAATAAAGTTTCCATTCATGATTGTTTTGCTCACTATGTTTGGTTCTTGCAGCTATAGATATCAATATTCTTTATGGGCTTACATCGTTGCCATATCCAAGACCAATATTCCTGCAATTTCTCAAATTTCTTGCAACCAACAAGATTATTAGCACTCAAGCATATTTCCAACAATTCATGAAATGATCTCAAAATTGTAATTTTCCAGCAAATCAATCATTTTCAACCATTATTCACTTTTTAAAATATAGGATTCAACCATTAATCATATTATCTAGAATGAGACTATCATCCACCACAACATATGCATTTAGTCCATGAAGTTATTTTTAGATTTATATTAATCTAAAAATTTCCCCTCTTCCAACTATTATTCATACTAAATTGAATGTAACCATCATTCCTCACGCATGCATTACTAGCACTAAAACGTTTCATAATGCAGTCTACTATTACCAATGTGCCAATGCCCATGGCCAGATTTACCCAATGCATCCTTGCATTGATTGGAGAATACCATATATCCATGGAATTAATTGCTAACGTAGGAATATGTATCATGTTTTGTCTTGGTTATGGTATCATAACCAACATAACACAATATAAAATTTATTTTTTCATAATTGCATTCAAGCAGAGAATAATATTTGCATACTCAATGCCTCCTTCCTTTCCATCGATTCAAATATTGAAAACTTAACTGAGGGAATTATTACATCAATACCCTTCATTATTTTATGCCATATATCAACCCTAATTGCATACCTGTATGGTGGTTATCAATTTACTTGATGCTACCTAATTAGTTGGTGCTTGGTAGAATCTCATGGGATCTCTTCACCAACCTCTTGATCGACATTCCAACCATCATCATATGTCTTCATCTGGATGGATTCCATAAGAAATAATATCATCATGCTATAATCATTTTTTCTAGATACACAATCCATAATTATTTTTATTTAATATCATAGCATCATCATTTCACACACACATAGACACACACATATATACTACTCTTAATCTACCCTCATGTCGTATACATGTTCAAGAATTCCCAAATGCATGAATGTACCAATACATGTCAATGTGGATTGAGCATTAATCTTATCATGCCTATTTCATGCACATGCGTCCTATTTTTATTGTATGTGTCATGCATCAATTCTATCATGCACTCCAATGCATATATTGTTAAACTTTATTTATTTATTTACCTTTGTTGTTGTAGATGATTGTCCTTGAATTGTTATAGAACTTTTTTTCCCTGTGCACTATAATTATTCTCAATTGTGCACCCCTGGCCTTTATTCTAAACCTACTAGCCAAGTCCCATTTGGCCATTTTTCAATTTCATATACTAGGTCCACTAGTGCTGCCATCTCACAACTACTTCCTTTATGTAGAGAAAAACTTGTCCCAACATATTTTGGCTATAATTCTCGATATATATAGTGTTTTGACATGCACTACTCCAGCTGAATATTAACACTGCAATCTAATTAACCACTTCCCATTTTTGTTGATCAAATGGTCTCGAAATACCATTATCATTGATTGGCATTTGAAAATTTTGAAATATTTCTTTTATTTAGTATTTATAATACTCTTTTTCATCCATGAATTTACTCAATTTTAAATACTTCATTGAGTGATTAATTTTGAATCATTATTTGGCCACTCAAGACCACTTTGCTCCAAATGGAATGCTACACATCCTCCATTTGCACATGTGCCCTACTTTTATTGTGAACTCTAATAATAGAGGTAGCTTCCTTGATTTGGGGTATTTTTAGACAAGGGTTGTTAGATCATACCCAAAAATTACTTGTTCATGCATTCCCATACTTACACATAAATATGACTCATCTGCTACATGAGTCACACCTCATCTCATGATATCTTTCTTCCTTCTCTTGCAGCAGGCTTTGTAGCCTTCACTATATTTCTACCCTTAAAGGATATGGATTCCTCCTTAACTCTGTATGCATGAAATAAAACTCTTTAGATATTGGATCCATGCTTTATGTGATAATATCTGTTGATTTTTCCTTTGTAAACCATTTAGAATGAATATTACTATTCCTCTACTCTTCCTTAGATCTTTGTCAACCTTGCATCACTTGCCCTACAACCCTACACTTTCCTTGTGCATATATTTGATGCTTCAGCCAACTATACAAACTTGACTTGCTTCTCTTTATAACTGACCTAGGGGTCAATCCATAACATACCCACACAATGCTCATTGGCGGAATATTATCCTCCTTCTAGCAATCCTTCACACAAAACTCTCCCCTAGAGTGCTCATCTACTTATTAAGCATTGCCTTGCTAATAAGATCAACCTCTTTTGACCTTGCCAAACTATTTCACTTAAAATGTGCTTCTACACTTATGCATAGGCACTATAATGAGTTTCAACACTTTTCCTTACCTAGAAATCACCTCTGACACTTAGCTCTATCGTCTAGGAAGAATTCTCCAAACTTTGACACTATTTGGAAAAATATTCACATTGAGTAATTACATGGTTCTTGGAATCCAATTCCACTTTAAATTACTTTTCATGTAGCTATTTATTGCCTCAACCAACTTCTACAAGGTCTTCCATGTCTCCATTACTCTGATATTCATTCCTAGTCTTTAATTTATCTGATTATACCTCTAATTTTGCACCATGTGCAAGCAACCATTTATGTTAGAGTTATGCATAGTATAGAAATTTTTCCAATTAATTCTACAGGTCATTATTTATCACAATTTATGAATGACACAATGAACCAAATAAAAAATATGATTCCTCATCCATTTCAAAAACCCAAGAAATGAATCTTGGACATTGATTTATAAACCTTTCAAAACAGTCAAACCTTATGGACTTTTAAATTTATCATGTCGAATCTCAACCGTCAATTTCCCAAACTGCATGGAACTCTACAAAAACTATTAAAAATCGAAATTTGACCATTCCAAGTTGAATTTGACTCTTCAAATTGCATATTAAATTCATCAAATTCTCTTAAACAGTTTTGATTCATTCTAAACATGAATCTTGACCATGAATTTGGGGATTTAACTTTGATTTTCTCTCGATTTTTGCCCAAATTCACACAAAGCAAAGTCTGCAACAACGGGTTTACTCCAATTCACACTGGTTCTTGGCCCATACAGCTCCAGTGTTGAACTAGTAGCTATGATACCATATTGTAACGTACCCAAGAACCTGTCGAGCAACATTACATGTGGAATACACATTAAGACATGGGATTTTCTACTTATTAATTTCCTATAGCTTATCAGCTACATATCACACACAATTTAACCATTTGATCAAAACCATAGTTCTAAATGCATCTAACAATTTATATTAAAACATGAATGCAACTTCTCATGTAAACAACAAACACACAACATCCATATAAACCATTTACATGGTGGAATATCATGATAAACACAATAGATAACTTATATGTTAATAGATAACCAACTAGATGCATACGAAGGATGAACCTCCCAACCATAGATATTGTTGTTTGTTTTCTTTCAACAAGAAGCCACCCCTGAGTTGAGGCTATGAGTCCATAAGGAGATCTGATCCTCTAGCTATCCACTCTCCACACACAACAGCCCCAAATCCTAGGTTCCAATCTGTTTCCCACAAACTACACAACCTAAGGAATGAGATACCCCATTCAATTCACACTTCCCTCTAGGGATGTAGTGCATATGATTGACTAAAAAAACTCCCAGTTATTCTAGGAGTGCCCACAATAGCCCTCACAAGGCTCTTGAGTCTACATCCCAACATAAAAATGCTTCGCAAGCTTATAGCCTGATTTATAGGCACATTGGTCTCTTTCTCAACATAAAACACAACCCAACAATGGATTCCTTCAATCCCAACATGGTTGGTGTTCTTCGCATCACTCATCTCTCCTCTTGCTATCCAAAATCTTCCAGTAAAAACTATTTTCCATGCAAAAATGTGAATGTCCAAAAAACTACCCCCTTGGCCATACAAATGTCCTCTCTTTGTTTTCTTGCTTGACTTGACTTACACTCTTTTCCAAGATAATTTTACCCATTCCCATGCTCTCCAATAACTATGGAATGTGACTCCTCACACCCACCCTCTTACAAGAGTTTAATGATTGGCTTTAGGAACACTCAATAACAAATAGAAGGTTTAGACAATAATAATGATCATTCAGGAATGTCAATTTGGATTAATACCCATGAGTAACTTCCGCTTGGACCCCTCTCTCTTGTGGAATCATACCCCCCCCATCGGTCTTCATCATTTTTGTATCACAGCCAGAGATTACTATTTTTATTATCTATTTCAATGCACCTAATTTACCATTCGGCCTTTGGCCACATTAAACCAATATGGGCTCTTCACCCCAACACATAGACTCACCAGCCTAAATCACATTTATACAATTACATTATAATTCATGGGGATTAAAATTGGGGATGTTATAGGGAGAAATATCAAAATCCTTCACATAGATAATGGGGGTGGGATATGTGAATCGATATGTCCAACATAGTTTTTTAGAGGCGTGTATACAATTGTGTTGTGTTGTTGGATTTGTCTTGACTCTTCTTCCCAGCCTTCCAATCACATACTCCGACAACAACATCGAAGCTTCATCGTCCTTGGCATGCACACTCTTAATTGTTGAAGTCCTTCTCCATCAGAGTACATCTAATACTAATATCACAACTCACTCTAATGACCCTCCCTCAATGAATGGTTGGGATTGAATTTCACTTGCTACTCAATTGACAACCTTCATTCATTCTTGGATTTGGTGGCCTTACGGATACAATACCCACAGTATAGATATTTATTTATGTTTCTCATTTAGTGAATGTTCCCTCCCTGCCTTAGATTGAATCCTTTTCTTATTTCACAACTGAATTCTTTGTAGAATTACGCAGGACCTTTTAAAGCTAAACCCCTTTTCCTTCCAAGAAATCAACATCAGAACTATTGGATTATTACTTTGAAATTTTTTGCAAGCTTAAACCTTGAGCAGATTACCAAAGAGAAAATCTCCCAAGCCATCAATCTATCCCATGAGTGAACGGTCAGATATTTTTCGTACAACAATATTTGGTTTGCAACTTTGGATGGTCATAGTTAACACTCTGAACAGTCTCCTTCAGACTCCAAATGGATTTTATTTATGACCATTGATCATCACTGAAAGGATGATCCAGATCTTTCGTATGCAAAATGAATATATGGAGGAATATTCTTCGATATCCCTTTTCGATACCATGAAATGCCACAAGACTTCTAGATGCCAAATAATAAGCTCCAAATGCACATCAACACCCCTTTTTCTGGATTTAATCTTCGACAAAAAGATCGAAGAAGGAATATTCTTATATTCTTTTCTTTGATCCCATTTCACTGGCGTGTTGGAGAAGACTGCAAAAAGTCTCCTCCAATAGACGATGTAGATTTCTCCAGATCTGTTGAACGACTAGATTTCACTCTCAGAGTTAATACGTGGTGATGGGAATTGAACAGGAGATAGGAAGACTTTGATGTCAAGCTACAAACACTCACTCTACCATTTTCAATGTTCGATGGAGAATTGACCAGAACCTTTGATCTGATATGATTTCTCTTTTGTAGGTTCAAGAATTAATGGTCCATATTAACCCACGGGCCTGGTCAATGGTTGTTGAGTGACAAATTTTAAATGGACATAAATTTTTCTATAGATGTTGGAATGAGGATTTGATCAATTAGTATTTTCCTTGGGTTGTATCAAAGAAACCCCAAGTTAACCATTTCAACCACTTTGGACTATATCCTGACCTATACAACCAGAGAGGGCTCTCTCAAGGGCCAAAAGGCTCTAAGACTCAAAACATATTCAACAATAACATTCAGAAGGTCATATTTCTGATAAGAACAGTTTTTTTTTATAAAGTTTGGTGGTCTTACAAGAAAACAAAAGTATCCTTGGGAAATGGAGTAAAAACTTGAATCTTAATGACTTGTAGATAATAATGGAAAAATCTTGTCTATCAACCTTGAGGCAAGGTAAGAATTAGGTTCAATAAATAATATAATGAGATGACAACTTGAAAAAATAGAAAAATCACACTACATTAAGAGAACCTATCTATGGATGAATTCTTATTACAAATTTAGAAAAAAACATAAAGGGGAACTACTAGAACAGAGCACCATAACAAGATGAATTCTGAACCAATAATTCACAGACACATAAAAGGTATACACTTAATGAAAAAGGAGCATCATAGATGAATTCCATTAACAAAATGTAGAGAATACCATCACACAGTACAATATTGAATATGTAAGACAGGAACATATACTCAATCAAATTGCTATAATGAATCTCAAAGGAGGACAAGAGTAGCTTATGTATTAATCTTGCAAAAAGATAAACAAGCTCTAATACAATATGCAAAATCCTCCTTTTTCAAGGGTCCAACCTTTATATCCTCTTGTGATATGAAATATATAGAAATATATGTCCTTTCCATCTCACTAATTCAAAATACAACCCCTTTCCAAAAATAGAAACAACTACAAACAGAAAATGACACATTTTAACTGACTTCTTTCTTTTCAACAGGTGAAATTTTGAAAACTAGGCTTCAAAATGACACTTGTAATTCTCAAAATATAACAACTGTGTAATATATGAGAACGTTTTTTGTATAAAATTTCGTTCTAAAGAAAAAATTATCTTGGTTTCTTGAAATTCATCTCCAGTTGGCTAGAATATGTGTCTCAAAAACATGTCTCAAACAGGGAATCATGAAAACTGAAAAAATAGGGCTCAAATATTCCTTTGAGTCTTCTAATCCATGACACCTGTGTGAAAAATGAAATAGGTTAATGTTCTTAGGTTCATACTTGACAATAACCTCCTTTTTATTCTTAAAATTCATCTTAGTTCACCCAAAAATACTCTTGGAAGTAAACTGGTCAAAAATACCAGTTCAACAGTCTTAGAATAGAGTTTTCGTAGCACATTTCGTTGTGCATTTCGTAGCACCTATCTAAATTCACAGTGCATGAGCCAGTTCGTAGTGCCAAAGGAGAATAAAATATCCAAACCCTTCTTTACTTCCAAACAAGACAAAAAATATCATGGAGTACCTGATGGTTATGAGGCTGATGCTGGTAATTTCAAATTTGCACTCATATGCCTGCAATATGCCTAACCTCCAACCCTCTTCCTTATCTAGTTCGCAACGCCAACTCTAGTATAGCTTGCACACTTTAAGGAGGTTGTTATTTTATGGTATTACATAATCCTTGGAGAACATGATCAATATTATGTGTTAACATCTGGCTCCAAAGGGGATGGAGACCTCCTTGTGAGGCTCCAGGAACATGTAGTTCCAATGCCTTATCCATGGGCTTCTCCCAACCTTTAACCTCTGCAAATTGCTCTGACCTGTGACCTTCAACTGAAACCAAATGCAAACTAAAAACCAACTACTGAAAGAGATGCTCAGAGTGTTGAGATTATTTCACACAACCTACCTACCCTAAGTTGGAACCTAAGCTGTTTGATCAAGTGAAATGAAAAATCCAATGGAGCCATGAAAGCATCTCGTCCACTGGTTGGATCCCTTTCATTTTTTTCTTCAAAGGAAACAATAAATACCTAATTAAAGGAAATGCATCTAATAATTTGAAATCAATTTCATCACTGACCAAATATGAAAACTTAAGCTCACTCATTGAGTGAAAACATGCTGCAAAAGGATCTTGCAACTCGTGAAGGAAAACCTCTTATTGATCAACACATAGAAAACAATTATATTCAATTTCATATGTTGTTGTTTGTTTCAATCCTTTATAATCACCATCAGTCTGGAAAGAGTTTGAAAATGACCCATGATGTCCTTCAAAAGAAATTTTATTTTGATTCTCAAAGGAAGCAAGGCAAACTGTTTGTTGACCAACTTGTTCTTGAAATAAAGTTTTAGGAAATGAATGGGCCGAATATAAATATTCCTAACTATTCTCATATCCATGATCACTTAAAATCATGATGCCTTCATCATCTTCACTTTCAAATTCACAACTGCTTGATGGCTGCAAACTTGAATTGGTAAAACCTTTCGCATAACAAACTATGGGATCAATAACATCTTCAGAAGGTTGTTGGTTTATAAGATGGTGAAAAGTCTCTTTCATCAATTGGAATGGAGAAAAGAACAGAGGTAGAGAATTTCCTTCAACAAACTCACTACCTTTCTATTGTCTATCATCATGGATGAAATGTGTGGGTTGTAAACCTTCATAAGACTGTTGAAAAGAATTATCTCCCAGAGATTAACCTACAAATGGTTTCTCTAGAAGAACAATGTCATAATCATCATTATACTTGTCATAAAGAGGTAAATTGGAAACCTCTTGAATATCCAGAGCAAGAGGATTTGGATCAACAACTAGTGAATCATCCATTTGATCATAATCCGTTGTAATGTTATCCTCAATAAGAAATAAACACAGTTCCAAATCAGCGTCTTCTTGATGTCCATGCCTATTCTCACACTTTTTAAGACTCAATGTTGCATCCTCCAACTTATCTAAAATCTTTCCACAAGCTCTGATATTGTCCTCCACCTCTTGGGCATCATATAACATTTGTTGCAAATACATAGACTTCCTCTCCAAGAGATAAAAAGAGAAACATGAATGGAAGGCCATAGCATAATATAACTTGGTAGTACCTTCAGGTGGCTGGATCTCTTTAGGTATTTTGTAATAATGACTAAAAAAAACTCCTACTGAAATTTGAGACAGTTTCATTATTCATTCTTCTCATGGCACAAAATTCTGAAAGGAATAGATCCCACGAATTTCTTTTGCCCCAAAATTTCAAAAAGGCATGACTTAGTTCCTTCCATGAGTTGATTGACTCATGCAAAAAATGCCTAAACCATTTCTTGACATCCCCTCATAAAGACTGGGAAAATGATCTCATACAAACATCATCATTCTCAACTTCAAAGAGGTCAATGAAATGCTCAAAATCCTGAAGATGTTTTTCAGTTGTAAGGTTCTCAATTTCTCCAACAAAAAAATGAAGGTATTTGTAATGCTTTGGAGGAAAATAATGAAGAATGGAAGGAACTTTTAAAGGTTTGTATCTCTGATGAATCTTGGAAGATACAAGAATAGGTACAAAAGACGGTATATCATCTTTGATTTCATAGAACTTACAAGAATGTTCAAGGTTATCATATGACTCAGAGAAAGGGTCTTGGTCATAATAAACTATACGAGGAGAAGGTATATTTATAGTTTGTAGTGAAGGATATACAAGAGTGGGTTCATGGTATTCATTTGAATGTAGTAAATGAAGAAAAATTCTTTTGGAAAAATTAGGAAAGGACAAGAAGATATTAATAAAACAGAAAAATACTTCTTGAAGAAAACACAAGCATGAGTACCTGATTCTTCCCTACTATACTTCCATATCTCTGTCATGTGATCTCGTCCTCCAGTGGAGTCTATAAATTTGATTTAATCAGGAGTGGAGTCGCCAGGTGAAAGGTACACAACCTTCTTGTATCTCACTATTGTTCACCATCAACAATCAGCTCTAAAACTTTGTCGTTCTTTCTTGAGGAAGATGATAGCTTTGGTTCCCTGGAAATGACGCCAAGATGTTATCACTCAGTATTTTCCTTGGGCTATAATAAGGAAACCCCAAGGTAACCATTTCAACCACTTTGGACTGTATCCTGACCTATACAATTAGAGAGGGATTTCTCAAGGGATAAAAGGCTCTAAGACTCAAAATATATTCAACAATAACATTTAGAAGGTTAGATTTTTTATAAGAATAGGTTGTTTCTATAAAGGTTGGTGGTTTTACAAGCAAAGAGAAGTATCCTTGGGCAATGGAGTCAAAACTTGAATCTTAATGACTTGTATGTAATAATGGAAAAATCTTGTCTATCAACCTTGAGGCAAGGTAAGAATTAGGTTCAGTAAATAAGATAATGAAATGACATCTTGAACAAATAGAAAAATCCCACTGAAGTAATAACACCTATCTATGGATGAATTATTATTACATATTTATAAGAAAACATAAAGGGGAACTACTAGAACAAAGCACCATAACAAGATGAATTATGAACCAATAATTCACAGACACATAAAAGGTATACACTTAATGAAAAAGGAGCATCATAGATGAATTCCCTTAAAAAATGTAGAGCATACCAGAAAATAGTACAATATTGAATATATAAGACAATAACACATAGAGAATCAAAATGCTATAATGAATCTCAAAGGAAGACAAGAGTAGCTTATGTATTAATCTTGCAAAAAGATAAACAAGCTCCAATACAATATGAAAAAGCCTCCTTCTCCAAGGGTCCAACCTTTCTCTCCTCTTGTGCTATGAAATATATAGCAATAAAGGTCCTTGCCAACTCACCAATTCGAAATCCAACCCCTTTCCCAAAATAGAAACAACTAAAAGCAGAAAATGATGCATTTTAACTGACTTCCTTCTTTTCAGGAAGCGAAATTTTGAAAACTAGTCTTCAAAATGACACTTTTAATTCTCAACCTATAATAGTTGTGTAAAATATGAGAATTTTTTTTTATATAATATCATTATAAAGAAAAACCTCTCTCGTTTTTTTTAAATTCATATCCAGATAGCTGGAATACGTGTCGCAAAAACATTTGTCAAACAAGAAATCATGAAAACTGAAAAAATAGAGCTCAAATATTCCTTTGAATCTCCAAATCCATGACACCTGTGTGAAAAATGAAATATGTTAATGTTCTTGGGTCCGTGCTTGACAATAACCTCCTTTGGATTTTGAAAGTTCATCCTGGTTCACCCGAAAATCCTCCTGGAAGTCAACTGGTCAAAAATACCAATTGAGCAATCTTAGAATAGAGTTTCTACAGCACATTCTGTAGTGCATTTCGTAGTGCATTTTGTAGCGCTTGTATAAATTTGCAGTGCCTGTTCCAGTTCGTAGCTCCAAAGGAGAATCAAGTATCCAAACCCTTCCTGACTTCCAAACAAGACAAAAAATATCATGGAGTACCTGATGACTATGAGGTTGATGCTAGTAATTTAAGATTTGCACTCAGATGCCTGCAAGTTGCCTAACCTCCAACCCTCTTCCTTAACTATTTCACAGCACCAACTCAAATTTAGCTTGCACACTTCGAGGGGGTTGTTATTTGATGGTATGACATAATCCTTGGAGAACATGATCAATATTATGTGTTAACAAGTCCCATGATACCTCGTTGGAAAGGTATCAGACATAAGAACACAATGGTATGGGTCTATGGGAAACAACTGATATAAGACATCATAAAATATAGAAATACGACAACCACGGATTTTTTTGGGGGGGGATGGACATACCAACTTCAAGCAGTCATATATGGGGCTACACTTAATGAAATCAAGCCCATGATAGCTCGATATAAATATGGAGAAGAGAAGAACATGTTGTAATAGAAAATGTGGGGATATTGAAAGTGTAAATTTATCGAAAATGAAAAACAAAGACATAACCCGAATTTAAGTGAAGAACCAACTATGTAGACTTAAAACTGCTATATCTCAAGCTATAGGAAACAAAATCGGGCCAACAATAGCCCAATGGAAAGCTGAGATAGAGAAGAAGAAACAAAAAATATTTCAATCAGTAGGCAGAAGCTAGAAACACCCAAAATCATTCAAGGCATAGAACATAATGCCAATGGGCAGAGTCAATGATTTTTTTTAACGAATATCATTTGTCAACTACCTTAGGGAGAAAATGATCACTCATGAGTCTATTTGGATTCTCTTTTTAACACTCACATGTCCATTTTTGAAAAGTGAGAATGGAAATGAATAGTCATGAGAATCGAAGAATCTCTCTCTTATCTTATAAAATATAACTCAAAGGATAGTAGAATGAATTTTTCCCTTTGTAAGAAAAGATGGTACTTTTACTTTTGAGTAATAAAGAGCAGGAGACCTTTTGAAGTCAAAACTATTTGCAAATGCTTGTGGGACTATTCTACACTTGTATTTGGGGTTTGTGTTTTCTGGGTATTGACTATGTAAACTATTTATGCGCTTAGTATTCATGATTCTTATGTTGTTGTGATTTCTTTTGAGTGCGAGGATGATGTTACTGATTTCCTTTGTAATTATTTGGAATAATTTATGTAGCATTATTGTTATAACATGTTGTTGGCTTCCATGAACTATTTCTACTGTCAAAGTATCATTTTAATATGTGCTCATCTATTAGTTTTGCTCCAGTAATAGATTGGAATTAGTTAGATTAGAAGTAGTTAGATTACATTAGTTTCCTTTAGTTATATTATTCTTAGAATTATTTAAGAACTCTTTGGGGGGAATGTCTTTGTCTTTCCCCTTTTTATTCTTTTAATTATGAGCATTAGTGAGGCCTATATACTCGTAGGAAACGCTACTCCAAACGAGAGTAGGTCTGATTGGGACCTTCCATCAGGTGTTTTACCTCATATTCTTGACAAGCCATTCAGACATGTCAACAAGGTGAAACACACATTACCTTATAATTCGTATCAAAATGGAGTAGCCGAGAGGAAGAACAGATCCCTCAAGGAGATGGCCACTTGCATTTGTCATGCAATATCTCTACCACCCAAGATTTGGGCTGAGGCACTTAGTTGTGCCAACCAAATTTAGAATAGATATTCTCACATATCTATCAAGGACAAGACTCCCTATGAGGCATGGAGCAACAACAAACCAAAAGTCATCCACTTCTGAATATGTGGATCATGTGCATGAGCCAACATACCCTCTAAAAATAGAAAATCATTATATCCAAGGAGTACCACATGCATTTTTGTGGGATATCCATATGGTTTGAAGGGTTACAATTTACTTGATCCCTCTATGAACAAGATCATCATTTTGCACGATGTTCATCTTGAGGAGACTCCCTTGCACGCACCATTGGTGCCACATACAGATACCTTGATACCACTTCATGTGCCAAATATCAGTGATGATGATTCCACTCACTCAAATCATGGTTTAGATATAAGATCCAAATATGATTCAGAAGATGATGAGCATGCATATGTTGAGCCACCACAAATTCCAAAGTGGGAACAAACCAGCCTACAAAAACCAAGAGATATTATGGGGGATCCAACATATTAGAGGAGGATGATGTCTTAGTTTAAGGATCCTCATTGTTGTGTTGGTTTTGTCACTTGGGTGATCAAAACAACAACACTTGCATGTCTAGATGAGCCTGCTAGACAAGACATAAGTTTTGTGAGTGGGTTAGATAAGCCAAACACATATGAAAACAAATAAATAAACTAAAACAACTAAGAAATAAATGTTAGAAAGCATGAGAAACTTAGAACCATGAAAATCAAACAATGACCAACATAATGCTACCAATGGATCAATAGATTAGTAGGCAAAACATCGTAGATAAAAATAGGGACTTATGAGTTCCCTCTTCCTCCTTGGGAGGGCTCTTAAGTTCCCTAATTGAGAGCTCTTCATAAAATGGAATAAATGGTAAATGGTGAAGAAAAAAAATTCCTATTCCCTCAAGAGCTGAGTGGAATTTTCTATTGCAATGGTTCTTGAAAGCTTCCAAGAGAAAAGAGGATTCCCAAGGAAGAATTCTTCCAGCATAACAATACTATGAAGATCTTGGTTTCTTAGCATACCCATGTGTTATTGGATAAATCCGTAAGTGCGGACACGAACCGATCTCCCCAGATCCACCTGGATCTGGAACAAACAGTAACAGAATATACCACTTTCCCTAGATCTAAAGTATTGAATGGACAAGAGAAGAAGGAAAATATGCTTACT
>ML846127.1:0-26251 GCA_009831015.1 Picea engelmannii | reverse complement strand
GTCCTCATCACACGACCTGGGGAGCGTGAACCAGCACCGTCCTCCCAGGACTTCAGGTTTCGGAGGATACACGGTGGGAAATGCCTCCACCCCTCCTAGTCAGATCTAGGGTCCACCCCTACGATGGCCCACCCTATAATGGAGGATACACGGTGGGAAATGCCTCCACTCCTCCTAACAGAACCAGGGTCAACACCCCACAATGGAATTTACAGTGACACCGTGTTGCTGGAGGTTTTTTCATCGTTTATTTGGTTTTGGGTAGTGTCGTTACCTGAAATCATGCTCTGATACCGGATGTAATGACCGTCATTTCATTAAACTACCATAGAATTAAAACAGAGCAGTAAATTTGAAATTTACTCAATCCAGCATATTCAATCAGAAATTTCAAAAAATTTATTAACAATTTAATTATAAAGATTCATAACTAACCTGAATCTGATGTTATCTGCAGCTGCTTGCTCCCTTCATTTGAACCTGCTCCTTAGAACCTGCTCCTTAGGACACCCCAAAACCAGCCACCCTACCGACTAGTACGCCTAGCCCTAGGACATCAATGGACGTCCTAGCCCTCCGAGCCCAAAACCTCTTCAGCCCTAGTGCACTGTAAATCCCACTGTCAAATTTCACTCTGTTGGCTTGGCGCTAGACTCGGGCGTCGTTGGCTTGGCCCTGGGCTCTGATGTGTTGATGCTTGGTTTATTGTTGAAAACCTGTGGTTGTATGTGCAGGTGCTAGCTTGGAGATTGGCCTTCGAGTGTCTTGTAGAACAGCAGATTTTGCTGAAGTCGTGGCAAATGTATGCGTTATGGGTAATTCTGGGAAGTCTTTGAAGCTCGGTTGAGGATTTCATGTTCTGGGGTTTTCTGTATTTTGTCATGGTTTTCTGTATAATGCCAGTTCTGCTTCTGATTTTTCAGTGATTGAAAATCTGGATTTTTTCCTGAGCCTCTTTAACGGTATACACATTTCTTGGTAGTTTATGTTGCCCATGTTTGTATTGTAAATGGCAACGATTAAGCTAAGTCGCGCTTCTGATGCTTCGTGCAATGAAGCAAATTAATAGATGGTTGAATTTCTTTAAGTGAGTCGATATGTACCGGGGTTTTAGCTTATCGATGCATAGTGTGGGTTCGATGGAAGGTGGCTTCCTACCGAATAGGGTTTTAATCTTTTGTTCAATTTCGTTTTAGATATTGTTAATGGCTGATGATGACAGAAGGCCAACGAATGGAGTTGTAGATGGGTCCAAGTCCTTGATATTCAAGGAGAACCTACTTGGAATTACCTCTGCATTTCAATGGCAATATTGGCCTTTCACTGAGGCCCATAAAGTTCTACTATGCTCTAGAGTTGAGATGGATATTTTTGAATAGGAAGCTTCTTGGATTTAATAAGCAGTAATTACCTGTTAATGATGATTTGCGTGGAAAAGGAAAGGCTTGGTGCTTGCGCTTGGCTTTGGTTACTTATGTGTTGACTTTCACTTGTCTGTTGGTTGTTGGTGTATGAAATGGCGCTGGCTTTGTGTGTGTTTGTGATACCAATTGTAAATAAATATACTTGAAAATCTTATAAATATACAGGCGCTGTCTTCGGGAGAGAATATGTTGCCTCTTTAAAGAGAATTGTCATTGATGTATTTAGAAAAGGGGTTGCTTTTGTGCATAAATTTTGTTGATAATTTAGACAAGATACTGCTATTTTTGGAGAGAGGAAACTGCAGCACGAGTACTAATATCTTCTCAGCAAAAGAGAACGAATCATCTGGATCTCTTTGGCCCTGTTTTATCCATTGGTTAGCGCTTGATTTGCCCTCCTCTTCAATTCTCTGTTGTCCATCTCTTTACTTTGCAGGTTTGTTGTCTTCATTTCAGATTGGAATCACATAGCTGCAATCTGGAAGCTTCAAAGGTACAATTTGCCTTAATCTTTTTACAGTAGATTCTACCTCCTACAAACTGGGCAAATAGGAATTAAAGTTGTGATTTGATGATCGCCAAAGGGTCCTTCCTGTTGAGATGATTGGGAGTTGAGTTACACAAACTCCACTGTAATCAAGTGACTGATTATTGGTTGGCCTAACTACATGTTTCTTATAGATTCTTGTTATTGTTTATGGAGATTCTTCTTTGATTGCCTCTATTTAGTGTTGTGGTTCAGCTCCGAAGGGAGTAATTAACAAGATTCTTCGTTTATCATTGCACTATTAAATTTATTTTGCATGAGTTGTTCAATAGCAGTCGGTTCCTTTAGCCATCAAAACTAAGACCTGTGTGGATATGGTTTGTATCAGCACGCATTCCAGTGAAAAACAAAACATACAGTGGCTTGCAGGTTGACAGACAGTGCTCGTGGTTTTCACCAACAATTAGGTTCTGCGATCTAATATGAATAATTTCATAAATAATCCTAAAAATTAGCTAAATTATAATTAATTATTATATAACCTTAATTAATTACATGTTATTAATTAATTATTATTTAGCTAATTTTTAGGATTATTTATGAAATTATTCATATTAATAAGTAAAGGGTCATTACACCAACTGAGGAGTAGATCCATTTCAGAGTATCTCATTAAATGGAGGAAACTATCGACTGAAGATTTCACTTGGGAAGATGAGTCTTTTATACAGAAGCATCCAGAGTTACTCAAGCATTGCGTGAAACACTTGTCTCAAGGGGAGGGGCATGTTAAGCCCTAAATAGTGGCTCATTACCCCTTAATTGGGGCATATTGTATTAGTAATGTTATTTTATTTATGTCGGCTTTAGGCCATTAGTTGTAATTATACCTCATAGTCGCCTATATATACCAAGTGGACATTTTCATTTTGAATCATCTTGTAATTGTACATTTATGTGGGCATAACGAGGTTTCCCCCTCGAAGAGGCTTATTATCTAAATTTATCTCTTTTACAAGGCGTTGAGTACTTATTCTGAGGTTTTTCAATGCTATATTGATATTTGGTTCTTAACAATGCAATTCTTGATGATGATGTCGATGAAAATATGCTCGAAAATGATATTGATGACGGTGATGATATCGTCAATCCTTTCAACACCATTTTTGAACCAGATGATGATACATATGTCGATTTCGATGAAGAAGATCAAGATATTGAATAAGGATGATTATATAGATGTTGAGCTGGATCAAGTACGTGACGATATATTTTAATTTGTATGAATTATTCTCTTAAAATAGTTTACTTATAATTTCATGGGTTAATTACATGTTTTTAAGTTTTATGCAACGTTTTTTTATCCTATGTTACATGTTGTTTAATTATTATGTGAAACCTGAAAATAGTCGCCAATATACTAAAGTACGTGGTAAACTAAAAATATCATTTACAAACACATAATTTCATTTATCTTCATTGATTTTTGTTTTTGTAGTTTCTGTTATCGCGTAGTTTGTAGTTTAGGTCATAGACTAGAGGATAAGGGTCAAACTGGCGTAACAGGGACCTACCCCACCCAATGTCACCACAATGGGAAGGTCCTTTCTATTTAGGGTGGCTAAGCCCAAGGGAGACATCCCTGGCAATCTGGGGTTTGAAAGGAAAAGGCTCAAAGGATTAAGGCTAGTTTCCCCTTCACAAATTACCGCCCAGAAGATAGTCAAGAAAAGAATAACCACAGAAAAGGCACCTGCTTGCGAGATAAGACAACAATGAAACTAGTACATGCAATAATGGTTAATACTTCATAAATCAATGACTATCAAACTTTAATGTATATGAGCATATACAACAGTAAATATTGACGAAATCAATGTTTTCAATAATGACAATGGCAATATAATGTTACTTGTCAATAAACACTAGAATAATATAGCATCTAATGAAAATGATCAATCCTTGAATTAAATCAATGCATTGAATGTCATTAACTGCTCATATACAATAGATTGTTGCGTCAATATCCTAGGGATGACGTCATCTTCTTTTAGGGTTAGTATGATAAGCAATGTAATAGACAAAGAAGGTCAACGTTTTTCTAATTAGCCAATGAAAATCATCAATTTACCAATGTCTATCACAAGATGACCAAGCCAACAGTATTTTCTATCAACAAAAGCTCAATAAAGGCATAACATCATCATTTATTGCTGAGTTAGAGGGTTAGCTACGTCAGGTATGATTTCAGCCATGGTTAGTGCGCTAGGGTTAGTTAGGGTTTCAAAAATTGAAAGTTTGAACGATGAATTTGCACAACAAGCTCAACGTTGGAAAGAATACCAGTGCCTTATGGTTAATGGAGTCAAAGTAAGGGCAAAAGATCTCAGGAGGATTTAAATTTTAAAGACTAGAAGGTTAGGTTCTATGGTGTTGTAATGGAAGGGCCCTAGAATCAAAACCCTAAGGGAAGGAGGCTCATTCCGGTGTTTCTTAAGAAAGGCCTCATGCTCCTTCCTCTTTCTCTAAATTCTCTTGGAAAAACGGCTAGCTTCAAAGTACAAATCTAAGGGAGAAAAGTGTTGCAAGAGCAAGGCTTCTCAAACCCTAAAAGGTTAAAACCCTAGGTGTAGAGTTAACTAGGCCTAGGACATCTCCTTTCTTCAACCTAGAACTTTAATGCTAACTCAGATGAGGGAGGATAAGTGTAGCAACGACTAGGCTATATCTTCCTTTATCAATGGCTAAAATTGTTTCTCAAGCATAGGGACATATAGCAATGACCTACTAGTGTGCTTGCTACCTAGGGTTTTAAGATTTAGCAATATAATAGCAAATGTAAGAAATTAAGCCTACAACCATTCAATTAAGAAGTTTTGCATGAAAAATTCACTTACATATCATGAAGAATGCCTAATCAAACCCTAGTTGTAAACCTTCCATGAGAGAAACACCATAAATGCCAAGAGAAATCCTCCTATGAGAGTTGCGCCTCATTTCCAACACCAAAAATACCAAGACAAATGCTAAAAGATAGTCTCTCACAAGAGAGTGAGTTGTGTTATGTTTAAAATGAGGAGAAACGTCCTCTATTTATACCAATCCATGACCTTTGAATTAAAATTAAGGTCATTAAAACAGCTAACAAGGCTGACTATAAGATTTACACTGTTTTTTACATTAACTGCTAGAAAATGTCATAATATGAGCAAAAAGAGGGGTGTCAAGCCCCTTTGAGGGAGACGTTGGCCCTTTTTGGGAAAATACAACATATAGAAACCAAACGTTGGCCCTTCTAGGGATCCTCCAAGCTTCCACACGTGCCAAATGACCTCAGCACACTGCCACATGCTCCAGACAATGTCCAGCTCTCCCAGGTGACGTCCTGTCCATCAAAGGAAAATGTTCCATCTGCAGTGGGTGATTCCCCCTAGGTCGGGCTCTGCCAAAGTGTCCTGGGTGGAATGTCCTTCTTTCTTCTCGTGCAATGGCTCATCATAAATTTGTCCTATCTCTCCCATCCCAACAACCATCTGATGGGATCTTCAGCCCCATGGAGGTCCGAGCTAATCATATCCCCATGTGTACCGATCCACTGGTACCTGTCCATCGGGTATGGTCCTACACATCAAAAACTACGCCCTCCATGGGCTCATCAGTCCTCAAGATCATAGCAATGTCAATCATGTTTCATCATTAAATTTATCAAATACATGCATAAAACCCCTAACATATCCTCTAAGAGCTCAAAGACATTACACTAAACTACTATACAAAGTCAAAGAAATAGAAAGAACAACCTATTGGGCCAACATCCATAAGAAAAGGAAAGTTTCCGTAGAAGATCATTCAAGCCATGTTCATGAAGTGATGTGGTCTAGGGATGTCCAGTCATAGTGAAAACCAGGGGTAGGTGTTGTCTGTGGGTGCCTTTGTAGGAGGTGAGCTATACCCGTCATGGATGCACTTTTTCCAAGCCCTTTTTATTGCCTCTATTCTTTATTTATTGCTTTTTCTTTATTTTTACTTCAAGGTTTGACCAGAGGACACTGCCTTGGCGTGGTGACCAGAGCTGACAGTGTTACCCACTGGTATTTTCGCAGAAGTGATAAGGTTGGCTCGTGATGAGACCCCCTTTCCCTTGGCCATGCAACCAAAGGTCATTTCCCTGGCGTGGTGACCAGATAATGGCAATGTCATATTGCTATATACCTATGAACATAATGGGTCGGCTCGTGATGAGACCTCCCATCCACTTGGTTAGTTCTTGTGTTTGTTATTTTCTTCGGGTCCCTTTCGTTTCTTATCGAGAGGCATTTTATTGCCTTCTCAGGGATCCCTAGGCAAAGCATCTATAGATTTCATTTCCTATGGCTTTTATCTTTTACCAGTTGCTTTTACCCCCTGGGCCTTTAGCCCCTTCTTCCCCCAGGACAAAGTGTAACCCTCAAAGGTCATATGAATGGATGAACTAGGGGAGTGGGATGGATGTATGGGAGATAAGATGTAAAGTTATAGAATGGTGGGAGTGGACGATGGCTCTGCAAATCCCCCCTGGTGGCTAACCAAAACCCATGAATACAAGCTTGCTAGGGCACCCCGTTAATCCCCCAAACAATGGTCAAGTGGATTAGTGTAAGATCCAAGCAGTTGTCAGAAATGTAAGGAACCTGATGCATATATAAGAAAGTTATAATGATCAAACATGACACATACCATGATACCTTGGACCAATTACCTCATGGAGCAAGAGTCTTCTCTGATGCAAGTCCAAGCCGATGGTGATGGAAGTTGTTGTTGCTAACAGGACAAGTCTGGCGAAGAAGAAGAAGGATGGGCCCTCTAGGGCCATGCTCAGGTTAATCCTGCTCTCGGTACTCCATGTCTAGGGCCTGTGGGCCTCAAGACATGATCTCCTAGTTATCCCTAGAAAACGGGGATAACAGTTTCTATTCATGAATCTTACTAGGACATTTCTTTCAATTATTTTCTATTTTATAGATTGGGTATTGGTGATCAATTGAGAGTGATGTGAGGGGGATGGGAGGGGCCATATGAGCTTCCACCTTCACATGGTTGGCCTTGTTTAGTAGAGGATAAATTATTATTGAAACCAAGAGAAGCTCATTCATTTTTATACCATCATGATCGTAGATGTCATCAATAATGTTGTCATAGTATTGCACCAACAAAGTTTCGATGAACATGTTTGTCATTTCTATAGAATTTTTGTTGAAACTATTTGAAAACATGGGACTTTGGCCCATTAGTTATGTGGCATGAAGAGCATGCATTTCCAAACTCAAATATGACTTATAATCTTTATGGAGAAAAATAGTACTTAGATGAGAGAAAAATACAAAGACATGAAACAACTTGAAGTTTGTCATGTGATTAATCAAGTACTTATTTTATCAAGGTGGTTATTGTGCCATGCCCTTGTAGTACTAGTATAAGATGCAGGGACATGCATGTCAGTCGTGTTTTAACGGAAACATATAAAAGACATTGTATTGGGGCTAGATCCATACATGATGGGAAACAATAACTTGTGAATGGGGCCAATGTTGAAATTCTTTCAAAATGTTTTTGTATGCACTAAAATTAGACATGGATAAGTTGTTTGCATGCCTTGATGATATAGAAGGGTTTCCAAACTCAAATATTACTCACACACCCACTCTATATATCAACCCATATCGTCCTCATTTTATTTTAATTTTCCCAGTCGAATTTAAAAGGAAAAAACTATTTATAATAAAATACATTGTACTAGGGATAGAATACATGATGGGCAATAGTACTGACATGTGAATGGGGCCAACATTGATTTTTTTTCAAAATCTTTCTGTATGCACCAAAATTTGACATGGATAGACTGTTCACATGCCTTCACGATAGTGGGAGGGTTTCTAGACTCAAAGATCAATCACACACCCACTCTTTATATTCATCATTTGTTTCGTTCAAAGCCAACATCATGCCAATTAGGCCCATGATTTTGGTCGTGGCGAGAAGAAGGCGATAGATGAGATTTCGTATTTAAATAATGATTTTGTACTAATATTAATCTTTATGGAGCAAAAGAGTACTTAGATGAGAGAAAAAAACAAAGAAATAAAATAAATTGAAGCTTGTCATGCAATTAATCAAGTACTTCTTTTATCAATGAGGTTATTGTGCCATGCCCTTGCAGTACTAGTAGATGCGGGGAAGTGCATCTCAATCGTGTTTTAAAGGAAATAGATAAATGGCATTGTACTTGGGCTAGATCAGTACATGATGGGAAACAATAACCCGTGAATGGGGCCAATGTTGAAATTCTTTCAAAATGTATTTGTATGCATTGAAATTTGATATGGATTGATTGTTTGCATGCCTTGATGATATGGAAGGGTTTCCAGACTCAAATATTACTCTCACACCCACTCTATATATCGACCCATCTCGTCCTCATTTCCTTTTAATTTTCCTCGTCGAATTTTAAAGGAAACAACTATTTATAATAAAAGACATTATACTATGGATAAGTACATGATGGGAAATAGTACTGACCTGTGAATGGGGCCAACAATGGAATTTTTTCAAAATGTTTCTGTATGCACTGAAATTTGACATGGATAAACTGTTCAAATGCCTTGACTATAATGGGAGGGTTTCTAGACTCAAAGATCACTCACACGCCCACTCTTTATATTCATCATATGTGTCATTCAAAACCAACATCATGCCAATTAGGCCCATGATTTTGGTCATGGAGAGAAGAAGGTGATAGATGAGATTTTGTATTTAAATAATGATTTTATACCAATATTAATCTTTATGGAGAAAAAGAGTACTTAGATGAGAGAAAAAAACAAAGACATAAAATAACTTGAAGCTTGTCATGCAATTAATCAAGTACTTCTTTTATCAATGCAGTCATTGCACCATGCCCTTGTAGTACTAGTAGATGTGTTAATGTGCATCTCAGTTGTGTTTTAAAGGAAATGGATAAAATACATTGTACTGGGGCTAGATCAGTACATGATGGGAAACAATAGCCTGTGAATGGGGCCAATGTTGAAATTCTTTCAAAAAAAAATTGTATGCACTAAAATTTGACATGGATAGATTCTTTGCATCCCTTGATGATATGGAAGGGTTTCCAGACTCAAATATTACTCTCACACCCACTCTATATATCAACCCATATTGTCCTCGTTTCGTTTTAATTTTCCTCGTCAAATTTTAAAGGAAACAACTATTTATAATAAAATACATTGTATTATGGATAGAGTACATGATGGGAAACAATACTGGCATGTGAATGGGGCCAACATTGAAATTTTTTCTAAATGTTTTTGTATGCACTGAAATTTGACATGGATAGACTTTTCAGATTCCTTGACTATAATGGGAGGGTTTCCAGACTCAAAGATCACTCACACAACAACTCTTTATATTCATCATCTCTGTCATTCAAAACCAACATCATGCCAATTAGGCCCATGATTTTGGTCATGGATAGAAGAAGGCAATAGATGAGATTTCATATTTAAATAATGATTTTGTACTAATATTAATCTTTATGGAGAAAAGGAGTACTTAGATGCGAGAAAAAAACAAAGACATAAAATAAATTGAAGCTTTTCATGCGATTAATCAAGTACTTCTTTTATCAACGCGGTTATTGCGCCATGCCCTTGTAGTACTAGTAGATGTGAGGACATTCATCTCAATCGTGTTTTAAAGGAAACAATTAAAAGACATTGTACTGGGGCTAGATTAGTACATGATGAGAAACAATAACCTATGAATGGGGCCAATGTTGAAATTCTTTCAAAATGTTTATGTATGCACTGAAATTTGACATGGATAGATTGCTCACATGCCTTGATGATATGGAAGGGTTTCCAGACTCAAATATTACTCTCACACCCACTCTATATATCGACCCATCTCGTCCTCATTTCATTTTAATTTTCCTGGTTGAATTTTAAAGGAAACAACTATTTATAATAAAAGACATTGTATTATGGATAGAGTACATGATGGGAAACAATACTGACCTGTGAATGGGGCCAGCAATGATTTTTTTTTAAAATGTTTATGTATGCACTAAAATTTGACATGGATAGATTTTTCACATGCCTTGACTATAATCAGATGGTTTCTAGACTCAAAGATCACTCACACACCCACTCTTTATATTCATCGTCTATGTCATTCAAAACCAACATCATGCCAATTAGGCCCATGATTTTGGTCGTGGCGAGAAGAAGGCGATATATAAGATTTCGTATTTAAATAATGATTTTGTACTAATATTAATCTTTATGGAGGGAAAGAGTACTTAGATTAGAGAAAAAGAGAAAGACATAAAATAACTTGAAGCTTGTCATGTGATTAATCAAGTACTTCTTTTATCAACGCGATTATTGCGCCATGCCCTTGCAGTACTAGTAGATGTTGGTTGATTGTTCTCTTCCTTGTTGCCCCTTTGCTCCTTACCTCAAACCCTACCCTACACAATTCAATGAATTTCCTTCTCCATCCAATCAATGAGATACTACTCACTCATTCTGTGTGTGTCTTTTGTTCATTGAGAAATAGCCAACACCTACAATTGAGCACCTCTGTTGCTACTATATGATCCAGTACCTACAATGCCTTTGTTTCATAGATTTGTCCTTACCACTATATCTCTCTGTTGCTCATGTCTCTATTCTAGATGCTCTTGCGTCTTATCTTCTCCTTTGGACTAGATCTCTAGGAAAAATTCCTTCTTCACCCGTTTCTGAGATCTCCTTGAGAAAAATTCCTTCTTTGCTCTATATGTGAGTCATTGACTCCAATAACTATGGAATCCTATGATCTCTAGATGAATGTCCTTCTTCACCCATCTAAGATCCCTTTGAGTCACTATCCTTCGTGGCTCAAGCACAAGAAAAACTCCATCTTTACTCCAAAGTAGATTACTCAAGAACATGAGCAAAGTCCTTCTCTGCTCCCATGTGATCCCTCTCTCCTTCAAAGCCTCGGCTCTGATGTTTCCCATAAATCATCCGTTCGATTTATTCTTGTTGGTTTATAGATCTGCTAAGATCTCTCATGGATCTATGCTTAGTCCTTCAAGCACCCACTCTGACACTCATGATCCCATAGATATTCCCCTGTAACCCTAGATATGAACTTGATATCTCTCCTGGTCACTTTGATCTCATCAATCTATCTATACCATGTGAACTTGGTTTCCTCCCAGAGAAATATTTCTTTGATACCATGTTGAAATTCTTACTCCAACACCTACGTACTTATTTATTTAATGATCTCCTTACTTCAATCAAATTAGCAGCTCACAAAAAAAAAACACTACTAAATATTCAACTCAATATCATGTAGTGGAAGCATAAACTATGAAACCAAATCAAGCACACATGAACACCAGAATCTTTGGGTAAATACCCATAAAAAAACCCAGAGAGAAAACCAGTGTTGAGAATGATTTTATTGTGCTAAAATTAGGGCTCTCGTAATAGGGATGATGGCCTAGAAATACAACTGCAGACTAACCTGGAAAGGGATGACTTGTTGTACAATCAATTCTGGCACACTTTTTTAGGCATCAATGACTATCTCTTTGGTGACCCATGGATATCCATGAATTTAACCAATGTTACCTGCAAATGTCCATTATTGTCTCCTCTATGACCCATGGATTTGTATGAAAATTATGTACGGAAAACTCCGTACAGTTTGACTCTTTCCTATGTATTTCTTCTGATGAAACCCACATGTGTATGCCTTTGTTCTCTCTTCTCCCTGACCTGTATGATCTCTAGATGAAGGTCCTTCTTCACCTATCCAATATATTGAACCAAATTCCTTCATGATCCATTACTCTATGTCAAATCCCTCAACACATGTCAAGTGTAAGAGAAAGTTCTTCTTTGCTTCTGGACTCTCGAATGAATCCATACTAGCAAAAGTCCTTCTTTTCTATCTCTATGTGAATGTGTCTTCCTCCTTATCCTAGTCTTGCTTTTATAATCATGAGTTACAATATATTTCTAATATCCAAAGTGATCTACGGTTGAGATTACTTGTCACACTCACTTGAGATTTAGATTACATGTTGTATGCTAAGCATGTTCCTTAAATAACATAATTCACTGATAAATACAATTTTACTTTAATTAATTCCTTTTAACTAAATTAAATTCAAGACTAGAATATTTTCAATGAATTCCACATGCAAAACACATGCCTATGTGTAAGTACCTTTCCGATTCTACCAAAAACATCAACACCTTTGTAGTCCCTTTCAAGGGCGATGTGATGGATGGAGGACGATATCCATAAAGTGCTAGAAATGGGGACAATTTTTTGTGAAGTATGGAAGGATGTGTTGTACCACCATTCTTCCAAGGGAAACCACTTGACACATTATGTTTGTCTATCAGATGCAAAGAAACGAAGATATCCTTCTAGACATATATTCATAATCTCAGTTTTCCCATCGTATTGAGGATGGTAAGATGAGTTGTGAGCCAATTGAGTACCCAAATAAGAAAATAATTCAGTCCAAGTATTTCTAGGGAAAATTCGATCTTTATCAATTACAATAATCTTAGGGACTCCATGTAGATTTTAGATTATTTCCATGAATATTGTGACTACTATACTTGATTTAAAAGGATGAGAAAGAGAGAAAAATGGGCATTCTTTGTCAGTCTATCCACTACTACCATGATATTCATATTTCCTTCATATTTGGGTAAACCTATAATAAAATCCATTGACACGTATTCCGAATGTTGACTTGGTATAACTAATGGTTGTAGGAGACCTAGCATATTGATTGTCTCTCCCTTATTTAGTTGGAAAACCACACATTCAACCACAAACTTTTGAACGTCAATTTTAAGAACTTCCCAGAAAAAATCCTTCTTGATCCTATGGTAAGTTTTCAAGAACTTTGAATTTCCTCCTATACGAGAAGTGTGAAATTCTAAAAGGATCTTCTTTTGAGTTGGGAATTCTTACATAAATATAGGTGATCATGATACCATAGCAAATCATTCTTCCATAACAAACTGTTCTTCTATACAAATGTATCTAATGTATTGGGGTCCTCTTGTAGTTGTTGAATGATCCTGCATGCCTCTTTATCTTTCTTACATTCTATCCCTGATTCTTCCACCCAATTAGATTATGGAATAGAAATAACACATAATGAACCCTCTGTTTCTTCTTCTTTCCTTGAAATTTCATTTTCCACAATATTATGTTTTCCTTTCTTGTAGATAATTTCAAAGTCATAACCTAACATCTTTGTAACCCAATTTTGTTGCTCTTTTTAAGATAATCGTTGCTCCAAGAAGTACTTCAAACTATCACGATGTGTTTTTACTTTGAAGTGTCTTCCTATTAGGTAAGGGTGTCATTTCTTAACTTCATGTAGTATGCCCCACATTTCATTTTCATAAATGGGTCTGAGTATGTTTTTTCCTTTAAGTTGGATACTTTCAAAGGAAAGGGAACTTCCTTCTTGCATTAAAACTGCACCAATGCCATGGCATGAGTCATTGTACTCCACAATAAATGTTTTTGTGAAGCTAGGTGTGGCCAGGACATGAGTGTTACACATAGCCTCCTTAATTTTTTCAAATGCTTTGGTTTCTTGTTGAGTCCAAGAAAATGCTTCCTTCTTTAATAATGTTGTTAGAGATGTTGCTATTTGACCATAGTTCTTTGAAAACTTGTGATAATAAACTTTCAATCCAAAGAACCCTCTAAGTTTCTTCAAGGTTTTAGGAATTGTCTCGTAGCTTTAATTTTGTTAGGGTCCACTTTTACACCTTCATGAGATACAATATGACCCAAATATTCCACTTCTTGAACCCCAAAGGCACACTTGGAAGGCTTTGCATAAAGGTGTTTCTCTTCCAAAAGTTGTGATAGTTTCTCCACATGTTGTACATGCTATTCCAAAGATTTTTTTGTAGATTAGTATGTCATTAAAATATACTAACACAAATTTTCTAAGGAAGGTTTTGGAAATAGAATTCATCAATGTTTGAAATGTTGAAGGTGCATTACTAAGTCCAAATGGCATAACCAAAAACTCATAATGAACTTCATGTGTTCTAAATGTTGTTTTTGAAATGTCTTCTTTTCTCATTCTGATTTCATGATGTCTTGAGTGAAGATCCAACTTAGTAAAGAAAATTGTTCAATGCAAATCATCTAATAATTCATCAATGAAAGGAATAGGAAACTTATCTTTGATGGTCATTTTGTTAACGTGTCTATAATTTGGACACATATACAATGAACCATCCTTATTTGTAACCATCACTACCAATGAAGATAACGAAATTTGGCTAGGTTGAATGATGATCTCCTCTAACATTTATTGGATCATACGCTCAATGTCACTCTTATGTGCATATGGATACCTGTAAGGCCTGATGTTAGGTGGTACACTTCATGGTTGCAAGCATAGTCATGATCTCAAGCAGGTGGAAGACCCTTAGGCATATCTCCAAATACCTTGGAATAGTTGTTGATAACTATTTGTAGATCCACTGGATAAGAGGATGTAGATGTTTGAACATCTAGTGAAGTCAATTGTGAAATTACACCATGGTGTCACTTTTTGAGTAATTTTGTCATGTTATTAGAGCTTATCATCTTACATGGTTTCCCTTGGATACCTCTAAGCTCAATTTCCTTTCCTTCTAAGGAAAATATCATGAAAATATATTGAAAATTAAGGGTCATTGTTCCCAATGATTTTAACCATTATACCCCTAATACAACATCAACACCACCCATTTGGATTGCAATCATGGGACTATCCAAAAAATAATTCCCCATGTTGAGCTTAATACTATGGTGTTGGCGTTACTTCATTCTTTCATGCGTCCTTCTTAATGTTGGGGATTTTAGACCCAGGTTTCATCCAGAGTTGACTAAAAAACACCCTTGAGAATCTACATATCAATCCTAAACCAAGGTCGAAGAAGGTCTCACCCGAGATGCATACAAAATCATAAGGAAAATAAGGTCTTATGTCAGGGTTGGAGGACTAAACAAACCAGGATCCATCTAGGATGACATTCACACATTCCATATCCAACGACTTACTTTGATTAATAAGTAAAACAATACACACACATATCCAATTAACACATGATAGACACACAATATATCATAACTAACACAATATTATTATTCGTTTCATTTGGTTCAACACAAACATACAATAAACAAACTATATTTGATAGAAATAGAGTCACACATGCCTTTTTATATAATCCCATAGAAATACAACATACTGCGCAATGCGCATCCTTTTAGACCTCAATCTTATGAAAGACTTGGATCTATATTCAAAAGCATTACAACATTACAGAAGGCTTAGATTGATATTGATACCAACAACTCAATAGATCTAATCTAACCATATAACTCTATCTCTAATATCGTTGCTTCCTTTTATACCTTTCTCTGCTCGGGAGTTCTGTCTCTTTCTTCTCTACTCCAGTCGTTCTACTGACAAACTTCCTCTCACGCTTATGACACCTTCCTACAATCCATGTAGCCTTATAGAATCATAGAAATCTTAGTTCCCTCATCAACTCATCTTTTTTCAACTCCACGATCCCTTATGTTCCTGACCATAATCATTCGAGAATATTTCTTAACAATTCCTTTCTTGATTCTAGCATGCAGATTCTTGATTTCTGGCACTACTAACAAATATCAGGCTGGCACACATATTTTATATCTTGGACTTGGTGCGCAATATCAAATCGTGATCCATCGTGCACTCATTTCCCATTTAGCTTAAGTGTACACAAAATTGCAATAGGTGCACACAAAACTTGGAATGAGCGTGAACAACTTCATTTTTTCATGTACGTGAGGTTAACCCAAAAATTTGGGTGCCAATAGGCCCCCACTACTATTACTTGGCTCATTCTCAAGCCAACTTCCAATAGCCCCCCACAATTATTACTTTGCTGATGATATGAGTACACCACCCTGGGTGTGGCTTCATTTGGTTGTCAATGAAAAATAAAATATTTAATCGGGAGGAGAGACTCTCTTTGAGTTGGATGTTCTATTGTGAAGTTGAATGTTAAACAAAATTGGGATGTCACATGGGTCCACTCGACCATTTGTCTCATGAGCTCTTCCTGAATGTACCGACTTCTAAGGACCATAAATATAGTGTGGATGAATCGATGGACCGATTAGGCTCAAGGAATATTTTTAGAAATATACCATCGCTCACAAAAAGAAATGTTGTCCTGGGGATCCTTAGTAATGTTGTACCAATTAGCTAGTTCGAAATCAACAATGCGTTGGAACCGAACCTTGATTAACTCATCCACCTGCACCCAAATCTGAATATTTTCACAATGTGTCACCCACCACCATGTATGTGTCCCTCAGAACATTACATCCATGGCGTGGATCCTCTACTCTACAGGGAAGACCTTCTCCATATGTATAAGGAAGGTCTCAAATTCAACACTGCATTATTATCATAGTCCCAATTAATACCCAACAAGGCATGATATGGATTTGAGTCATCCATAATCTCGATGACCTCAAATTTATACTTTGTTTTCACTCCTATATTTACTTCCACTTGCTCTAGTCAGACTATGGGGTAGATCTTGTATTAATTCACCAACCACAGATGGATGGGAGACCTGACCAATTTGTGTTTTCCCATTACCTCCCAAGACATCTTGGGTAAAATATTCATGTCAAAACCTAGATCCAACATGACTCCATCCATGTCATAGCCACCAAGATCTGTTTTCATATTGAATTAGCGCCTCGTGCACTTTTTCTTACTGACTTGGCACAAATCTCTTTCTGGTAGAGGAGATGATATAGTTTCCTCCAATCCTTGTTCCCTCATGCAAATTGCTAGAAACTGTGTCAACTTATTTGCAACATCAATATCATTGAGGAGTCGCAAACAACAGCGTAAGAAAGTACTTACTTGGTCATCAGTATTTTCTCCGCGACCCAAGTCGCCCAATACTTTTACGTTTGGTACATGATGTAACCCCACTAGGCTCTATTATTCATGTGTTATTTTCTTATTGTGTCACACCTCATCCTTTTTGTGAGATTCTTCTAATGACATTTGCGCCACATATTGTATCTCTTTGTGCATATGAGCTTCCTCCAAATATCTTTGCATCACACAGTGCAACTCTTCTTGAGTACGAGCCTCTTCTAGCGAACTCTATGTTTCCCTCTACACTTCATCCCATATCCTGGCCTCTTCTAGCAACCTCTGTGTCTCCAATTACACTTCTTCAAAGATTAGAGCCTTCTCGAGTGATCTTTGTGTTGCGTGTTTCAACTCTTCACGTGCTCGTTCTTATTTAATGGCCCTCTATGCATCGCGCATGAACTGTTTTTGTTAGGAAGCATCAATCTTAGGAGGGGGTTGTGCTGCCTTTTTTATCTTCCCCTATGGATTTGGGACTGAGCCCTAACCATGGTTGAAGTCTGTTCCTATCTTAGCTCCTCCTTGAGTTACTACCCAAACATCAACTTCTTAATCCTTCTTTGTATTCTTATGAAGATCCACATGTACCATATTGCAATGCATCTTCTTTTGTTCCCACTTCTTTACTAAGTCGAGACAATCCTCAATGACATGTTCAGGAATGTAGCAATATGCATAGAGAGCACAAAGTTTTTACAAAACATTTATACAAGACCAATTTCTCCACAATTGAAACAAGTGGGGCATATGCCTCCCCCTCCTCCATATCCTCAGTTGTGACCACACCCATAACCACCTATGGGACATCCTTGGTATCTTCCTCTTTCAACACTACCAATATCACCACCATTCTACTCTTATTGTACGCAGAATGTCTCGTGGGTATTTTCTTGCATCAACTGGAGTGACTAGCAGTTATTGAAATCATGCCCCATCGATTTACAAAACTCACAAAATGGAGTATGGTTCATCATTTGATACTTTTAAAAATTTGGCAACAAGGTGGTACATGGCCCCATTGTCTACATATCTCACACCATTCCATCTGTCAAGAGGGAAATGGACACGTTGTGACCGTCATCACATACTTTGGAAGTACAACTCACTCATCCCTGCGATGCCCCTCAGGGTGACATGTGGTACACCAAACATACTCATGCATGACCTTCGTCTTTGCCATATATTTCAACTGCATCATGAGATTGGCTAGTTTCACCTACATTTGTGCCAATATCGTCAACATCTATGCCCCTTCTAGTGTAGCTTCGAGGTGCATTGCAATTTCTACCACCATCGCTTGAGTTGTCACCTTTTGTTGGGTGTGTAAGACTTGGATATGGGGAAACAACCACATAATAAACCATCATATATGCTACAAATCTTGGATTTGGAACGTCATCCTATCCAATAAAATCTTGAACTATTGGTCATAATCCCACATAGTTTCTCCCTGTTGTTGCTTAATCTACTTAATCTTAGTGATACACTGAGATTCATACTTAGAATTTTGGAATTCGTTCAGTAAATACCTTTTGATCTTCATTAGAGATCTCATTTGTGGAGTTGGCGTAGTGGCCTTGATCTTCACGCTCTATCTCTAAACACGATTTCCAAATGCACAATTTGTGATGCTTCATCTATGATTCTTTTCACATACTATATTTCTTCGCACATGAACCAATGATGTTTCACGTCATATTTATCTGTTTCGTGGAGCACAGGTAGCCTCAAGGTGCTATATTGATTCACCATCATCACTCTCAAACCAAATGCTCTGATCTAAATGTTGGTTGAAAAAATCCTTGCTATTGATACTCCTCTAGTTGAAGTAACACTCGCTTCACCTTCTTTTTCACTCATCTCTTCTCCTCTATTTTCTTCTACTATGATCGCGTCACTATTTGTTGTTCTTTCTTCTTAATTGAAAACGTACAAGGATGGTGGCTCAAAGGGGGGTAAGTCTGTCTCCTTCTGACTTTTCTTGTGAGGGGGTTCCACTAAGGTATCCTTTGTCTTCCTCTTCTTTTCTTGTGCCTCTACTCTATGCCTCATCATCTTCTAAGGTTGCAACACTCCACAAAATCCAAGGGGTTTGGACTTCATCACACAGGCCCCTGCAACCACCACCACTACTGCTACTAGTATTCCCATTGGACACCCTATTTTCAACACCACGCATCTTCACATGCCTCTCTCCGCCTATTCTCCACTATGGAAAAACACCTTCTTCTGCACTTCCTCCTAGTGGAACCTCTTTTCTCTTCATCTCGGGCCTGACCCCTCATCACGCACCTATTTCTCTCTTCTTTTCACCTATCTACTCCACTTTTCTTATTAATTCAAATCTTCTTGTGTATCTCTCGACTCTCTCTTCTCTGCTCTCCTAGGTCTATCCCATTCCTAAGCTCATCTCAACAATTTATGGATCCTCCTCAATGGATCCATTTCTTCTCTCACTTTCCCCCATCTTTGCAACCCCCTCCCCCCAGTGCTAGGGGTGTTTACTCAACCATTTTGTCAAGCTCCATGTGCATCAACCCTTTCTCCACAAACAACATCTTTATCCAAAGTGGAATATCTTATAACATTCATTTCCTCGGACCTTCTATGAACTTTATTTCAACCTCGCTGAAAGAATCAATGTATTCCACAAAAAATTCAATAATATAGCCCTATTTTACTCAAGTAAACCAAAATTCAATAGCCTGAGTCCATTTATTGCCCAATACTTTCAATCTATCAAGCATGGATTGATCTCAAACCACTGGTTCTAAAGGCCACATGGTGGAATTGGTAGCAGTTTTCATTTTTAGCCATTCATATAATATACAAGGAAATTCAACAAAGAAAATCTCATGCAATTCAGTGTGGAGATACTTATCTTTCCATTGCTTCACATTCACTCTCATACCTTGAGTTTCTCACTGGGAAAACTCATGCTCCTTTGTAGTTAGATAGTCTTGAATTTCTTCTTGAGACAGATACCACCTCATCTCTTGCTTTCATCATTCCCTACAAGACTTACATGTCCCAACAATGGAACCATTTTTTGGCATTACTTCATACTTGCATGATTCCTTCTTAATGCTTGGGAGTTTAGAACTAGGGTTCCTCTAGAGTTGACCAACAAAAAGCTATGAGCATTGACATATCAATCTTCAACCAAGGTTGAAGAAGGTATTATCTGAGATGAAGAACCATAAAGTATTGTGTCAGGGATGAAGGACTAAACAAATCAGGATCTATCTAGGATGGAATTCATACATTCCATATCCAATGACTTACTGTGATTAATAAGTAAAACAATACACAAACATATCCAAATATTACATGATAGACACACAATAGATCAAAATTGTCGCACCATTTTTATTTCTTTCATTCCATTCAACACAAACATATAGTAAACAAATTGTATTCGACAACAACATTATCGCACATCCCTTTTTACATAATTCCCCAGAAATACAACATACTGCACAATATGCATCCTTTTAGACCTCAAACATATGACATATGCATATTTGTATTCAAAAGGATTACAAAATTACAAAAGGATCAGAAGGAGTTTGATACCGACAACTCAATGGATCCCATCTAACCATCTAACTCTATCTATGATATTATTGCTTCCTTTTATAACTTTATCTACTCGGGACCTCTATCTCTTTTTTCTCTAGTCCACTCATTCTACTGACAAACTGCCTCACATGCTTCTGGCACCTAAATGTAGTCCACGTAGCCTTATGGAATCAGGAAAATATTAACTGCCTCTCTAGCTCATTTTTTTCAGCTCCATGATCCCTTAAGGTGCTAGCTGTAATCATTCAAGAAGATTTCCCAACGATTCCTTTCTTGATTCTGGTGTGCATCTTCTTGATTTCCAATGCTACTAACAAAACTCATACTAGAACACATATTTCATATCTTGGACTTGGCACACAATATCAAAACTTATTCATTCACACACTCCTTACCCTTCTCTGCACATTTAGCTTAAGCGAGTGAAAAACTAGAACGAGTGTGCACAAAACTTGGAATGGGCAAGCACAACTTCATTTTTTCATGTGCCCGAGTTTAATCAAAAAATTTGGGTGCAAACATATGGTAATTCCCAAAACATTTTATGGTACCTCCATTTGCAATCATTACATGAAACTTTGGTGTTGGAAATACAAAGCAATTGAGATAATTTGCTAATTTGTAAATGATGAAGTTATGGGTACTATCAGAATCAATCAACATTATTGTCTTTTTCTTTTTCATTTATCCTTGCATATTTAGGGTTTGTGGAGTACTGATGTCAGCCAATTCATGACAAGATATAATTGGAGTAGTTTAGATCTAGATCTTGTGATGGTTTTAATTCCCGATCTTCTTCCGCTTCACAATCTATGTAGAATAATTTATTTTCACCTCATTTATGCCCCTTACTGTACTTTCTATCACAATTGAAACAATCCCTTTTCTCTTAAACTTTCGTACAACATGTTTTACACTTAAGAAACCTTGGTATTATTGGTCTGTGTATATTTTTGTTAATGTTATAGATCTATATTTCATTTTGTTCCGCTCATAAATTTGGATCACTTGACAACCTAGCTCATCAATATTTAGCTCCAAAACGCTCCAAATACATTCCATCTTTCTCAAGAATTCACTCTCCATGGCTGCACCAACTTCAATCTCTGCTTCTTTCTCTCCCGTTTTTCATGCACACAAACTTTCTTCCCCTAAAACTGTTGTCCCCTCCCATACGAATTCCCTCCCTTTGGCATGTCTTTCTTGACTCACACTCTTATCCAAGCTAATTGTACTCAACCCCCATGTGCCCAATAACTCTAGGATGCAACCACTCACAACCACCCTCTTACATGTATTCATTGATTGCCTTTGGGAACACTCAATCAAAAATTGGAAGGTTCCTATACAATTAGAAAGTTTAGGAAAATGAGTTAAATTAATATACATTGGTATTTCCCCCTTGGAGCCCTCTTGGCGATTATCCTAGACACTCCCCTCTCTTGTGGATTAATTCAACGCCCGTCTCTTTTCCATGTCCCCTTAGCAGTTGGCGTCATGTTTTATTATTAAAACACACAAATACAATTCGCATATTACATCGCTTTGGCTATAGCCACACATTATATCTACATAAGAATTAATTAAATCGGGGATTATAGCAAGGATGTTACAAAATGGAAGGTAACAATATTCAGGAATAAAAACTATCGCATAAACATAGTACAACCATAGGGTCACCTCTCACATTGAGAGCTCCATGGTCTAAAGTCAAAGTAATACAAATTTCCATAGGAGAGGTCGAAAGAGAAAGTTAAAATACAAATTTCTAAAGGAGAGAACCTCGTATCCAAAACTTAGGTCCTAAATCCAAAAATCAGATAATGATATATAACGATACTTGTGTGACCTAAAAAAAACCATCAAAAACTCGGATAATGATAAGTAGCGACAACTGCATGACATAAAAACAACAAATCATGCATCGTATAGCCATGTGAATAGGAGGAGAATGCAAATACTGCAATTGTGTATACACTGATTTTTTTATGCCATTGCATAATGACAAATTTTCAGGAGGGAGAGACAAGGATGCATAGATAGAGAAGAGAGATGGGTGCAACTGTTGAACATGGATAGAGAGGCCATAATGGCATGACACTACTACATAATTTTGAAATTTGAAATTTTTAGAAATTTGGTTGAATAAATTCAAGGTTGAAACCATCAATAGAAGTGGTTAGTTTCTTGACCAATTCTAGATTAAGAAAAAATTAAAAGGTACTATATGATATGAAGATAAGTGTAAAATACCTCTTTAACTTCCTTTAAAAGAGTTCCTTATGATGTGCCATAAAAAAAACCCATAGAATATCCTTATTTATTGTCTTTTCACCTTGCATTTTGGCAATAAATTTGTAAAGTCATTTTTAACTTTAATGTTGTTAAAAGAATGAGATAAATTTATTTTAATTTTAAAATCTTAAAAATATATTTTTTTATATTTTAATTTGAATTTTTTTTATATGTCATTAACCAAACTACATTAACCTAACCACCCCACGTCATCTAAAGGAAACAACGCCACGAACAGCACGACTCTACCCTCTGTAAGGAAGGCTCATTAATGCCTTAAGATATACCACGCGGACCAACGAAATGGTCACGAGAAATCTGGAACCAGGTGCGCCAGATCACAATTTATTTTGGATACCAATACCTTGTCCACGACAAAGGGTCATGGTTAAATATTGTTCGAACATATTTATTAGTTTGAGCTTGAGCAGAATATCGTCCAGTTTCTTCACTCATCAAGTGTCAGGCGTGACTTCAATAAAACCCGAGCTGAGAAGCCAAGCCTTTTAAGTCTGCTCTCCATTCGCCATGACTTGTATGCAGGGTCTTTGATGATAAGCCAAGCCTTTTGCATATGCCCTCCATTCGCCGTGGCCTCTATGAAGAGTCTTTGATCCTGGGCAGGCCTCCATACCAATTTGTCGTTCCTTCGCCTTTGTGACGGATATCTTCTGCGTGGTTGATATTGTCTGACACACATTTGCAAGTGTTAGTTTTCTTTTTACAGTTCCTATAACCGTATAAGAATTGTAAAGAAAACTGGATGAACTTCTGAAACAAGTCAATAAAAACTTGGGGAAAATGGGTATGGCCTTAAGTGACTGACTGTGAAGAGATGAGCTGGATAGAGTACATATCGTACACTGCATTCGCGGACAGAAGAGAGTCACCAAACAAGTATAGCAGTCTGTCTGCCAACTACTCCGGAGGTTGAATTTCTTGGCGTATCTCTGTAGGACAGTGAAAAGATTGGAGACCAATTGTTGTTTCCGTAAAGTCATCTAAATCCCGGTCGCTGACATGCCATATTACCTATAGTGTTAAATGTTTATCACGTTTCTAAAGGACAATTCTATTGGGCTTCTCTTATTCTTGTAATTTTTATAAAATATAGCGATAGGAGTTTCTCTGTTTTTTTCGGATTAAAATGTGTTCTGTAAGCGGCCGTCTTGGCCTTACGGATTGCTTTTTAATGTTAATATCAGGTTTTCAGTGACAATCAAAAGGGACAAATTTATGATCAGTATGGGGAAGAAGGATTGAAGGGACAGGTTCATCATCATTTTCTAATGGATGTGGTGGACCAAATATTTAATCCCAGGATTGCAGATGTTTGTGCACAGTACTTTGGCAGTTCAAGCCCTTTTGGAGGCTTTACCAACATGGGTTGAAGAAACTCAAGGTTTCGAAAAAGAACGTTTGGTGGTTTTCGTGGTACTGAAAATATGTATAGATCTTTTTGTGAGGGAGCTCCTGCAGATACTCGAAAGGCGGCCCTTTGGCTGGGGGATTAGGGGTAGATAAAAGTTAGTTAGGGGTAAACATGAACGCAGCCAGTACAAGATTTTCCTCTAATTCAAGGACTACAGTATACAGAAATTGGCTGGAGGGATAGTGCCCGGAGAATAACGACACCTAGTACGATGAAGCATTCATAAATACGATCTTTCCCGAATGGCGATGTGTCCTTCCTGTCAAAGGAATGGAATGTGCTCCACCTGGGCTCACCATTGCCAATATATAGACACCAGTTCCATATAAAGTACAATATGTAAGTAAATTATGCTGGTTATGTTGCATTTCCCAACAGGACCATGATCAACCTCTGTGAAGCAAGTAATTCTAACAACAAATAATGGTTGAAAATATATGGTACACCAACTATCCACGGTTATCAAGGCTTTTGTCCTGCAAAGTGATAATCTCTCACTTATTTTGGAGGATAAGCTTTAGATTTTCACGTGGAAGCCTTACATGAAACATAGAAACATTATAATATGGGAGAGAAATACCCTTTTTC
Source organism: Picea engelmannii (assembly GCA_009831015.1). Taxonomy (NCBI): domain Eukaryota; kingdom Viridiplantae; phylum Streptophyta; class Pinopsida; order Pinales; family Pinaceae; genus Picea; species Picea engelmannii. The sequence goes on along the minus strand of ML846127.1, from coordinate 1,415 downwards.
TAAAAAGAAAATTTCGGTTGAATTATGTTAAGTACAATTGTGCATCATGGAATTGTCTTTATCTAAATCTACTATACATTATTTTAGTTTCCTCATTGAAAACAATTTCTTCACAGGGAGAAGGTTCATCCTCGAGAGCCCCTCTACATGTTTGCATATAATCTTAATGTTAAGTACAATGGCTTCTCGGATCTAGCGAGCAATATCAGACTTGGATGAATAGCCCAACTGTTCCATCTCCCAGCTCAATTTGGAAGCCACCCGATCATGCCTTGGGACATACTCCTGAAGCAAATATTGAAATGGTGATCTTAATTAGAGTTCACGTGAATTGGGCTTCACACATGATGTAATATTTAATAATGATTACAACCTGAGGATACGGAAGGCATTATTCTAAACATTTGATGCTTATAAACATGGAGCATGCTGGGGCTTTATTTTGACATTTAATACTTACCTCTAATTTCTTGATTAAATCTCTAGCCATTGGGGCAGAGACAATTATATGGCGAGCTGTGGGATGAATGAATCCTTCTTCAACAGCATTGTCGATGAAGGATAACAGCGAATTGTAGTAACCGTCTATGTTCAGCAAGCCAACCTGAAAGCGATTTTTTTGTTAATATATCATAATTGCATTTTAAAAATGTAAAGATATCCAAAAAAAATCCAGCTGGCCATAAAAGCGTTAACTTCGATGTTTCTAATTTTGGCGTGCATGAACGAATTACCGGCTTGTCGTGTATCCCAAGCTGAGCCCATGTTATCACCTCCAGTAATTCTTCCAAAGTTCCATAGCCACCTGTCAGAACAAATTTTACAGTCTTGGTTTAAACTCTCTGGATTTCATTTCCGTAAACGAGTAAAATTCCATTTACTTCTTGAGATTTTTTGCTCTACCTGGTAAGGCGATGAAAGCGTCGGATTGCCGGGCCATTTCAGCCTTTCTTTGGTGCATGTCAGCAACAGCTTTCACTTCGCCCACGGTTTCACCCGTGATCTGCAGTAAAAAGAAGAGACTTATCTGGTAAGTCTTCTAAGCTTTACAGATTTATCAGGTAGTACGTACATATTCTAGTTCTGCGTGCATAGAAGATTATTTATTTGTACGCGTTTTTAATTGAAAAACAGCCAACACAAAGTTGACTTTCTGCGTGCATGAAAATGATTTATTTGAATATGTTTTTAATTGCATGACAGCCAACACAAAGTTGAGTTTTGCACGTCTGTTTTACCTCTCGAGGCATAAGTGTCTTGGGAATGACCCTGAAAGCAAAGCAGAAAGATTAGAATTAGTAGAGCGGACATTATATATATGGAGAAATTTAAACAATTTCTATATTTTGCTTGAAATTTAAACCATTGAAATATTCATTTTGCTTGAATTCTTCGTTTCAGATTGGGAAGATTTG